>WAAE01005390.1:5495-265837 GCA_013400495.1 Nicator chloris | reverse complement strand
GGGCCGGCAGGAGGGAGAGATGAGCTGCCAGGTCCCGGGCACCGGGGCAGACGACACTCGGCTTCCCTAGGCTGGAATTGGAGGTGACTCTGAAACTCCTCTTGCAGCAAACAAAAGCAGCATCACCATCTGTCCTTGCTGAGGGCCAGCGATGCACTGCCCAAATACCCAGCCCATTGGTTCCCTGCCCCCAACACCCGCGCTATCTTCCCCCTCCCAACTTTGGCCACTTCTTTTGTTTTGGCCAAGTACTCACAAGTAGCCAGTAGTTAGTTTCCCAAGCAACTCATGGGAAAGAATTCTACATAAGAAAAAAAAAAAATCTAACCCCCTGTAATGATTTGAGCTAAGATATTACGTCTGATGAACACTCCCACTGGCTATGTCTTAAAAAAGATATAGCAGGAAGTTCTGCCATTTTTGCCTTCCTGCGGTCAGAGAGGTAACACCTGGGCACCCTGCGGCTCTGGCCACAGGGGGCCTGGGGCCCAGGGGGCGGAAAGACCCCTTCCCCTTCTGCCCCCAGCCCGCTGTTTAGCGGGGGTGGGAGAGGGGAAAGGGGAAGGGAATTGCGGAGGCTCAGCCTGCGGGGTGGCCAGGCTGGGCTTGGGTCACTGCACATGGCACCGGGCCGGGCTGGGCCCGCCCGGGCCCGGAGCCGGGCCAGGTCGAGACGCCCACAGACGGCGGTGCAGCTGGGCTAGCCCGTGCGCGGGAGCCGGTGGCGGCAGTGCGGCAGCAGCACCAGCAGCAGTGGCGCAGGGGGCGCGGGCGGTGGCGGCGCGGCGGCAGCGCAAGACTCGCATGGATGGGGGCATCCAGGATAGCCCGCGTGCGCACACGCGCCGGGGCGCCGAGCCCGCACGAGAGCGGAACAGCGAGTGTTAGCGCGCACACGCAGCGGCGGCAACAGCACGGTGGGGAGGCGCCAGTCCCGCGGGGTGGCAGGGTGAGTTGCAAGCGGTGGCGGAGCTGCGCTGGGGTTTGGGTGGCAGCAGCAACTAGCAGTGGTGAAGCCGCCGCAGAGGGGTGCCAGCTGTGCGGGCCGGGCCAAGAATGGCAACCGCGAGGGGTCGCGGCATAGAGAGAGCTCCCTCCCCCTCAACTCGGGGGGGCAAGAAGGGAGGGTCCCACGATAGGGCAGCAGCAAAAGAGAGCTCCCTCCCCCCCGGTCACTCCGGAGGGGGCGAGAAGGGAAGATAGAGCGGGGTGAGGGGAGGCTGGGAGCCCCCGGTTCTCACCCCCGCAGCATGTGACATCATAAAAAGCTGCGAACTGAAAATAAGTTGTAGACCCTTTTCTCCTCCTCCAATGAGATTGCTGAGATGAAGAAGATGAGACCAAGAATGAAGACTTCATGGGAAGTGGACTCTTTTTCCCTTGGTGATTTGGGTGTGCATTATCTAGCAACAGTGTAGACTTAGTAAAATTTCACTGAAAGCTAGATGAGCATTGTAAAATATTCCCAAAGACTGAGAGAAACCCATGCGGCATTCAGGCAGGCTGCAAGGGGGTAGACCACTAGACATAGATGTTTTAGATTGTATTTAGAATATTCTGAAGGGGGGGAGGGAAAAGTGTGAGATTTTCATGGTGTTTTTTTTCTTGTTTTTCTAAGTGTGTGTATGTAAATAAATCTATCTTTTTAATTCATAGATTGTTTTGCCTTTGTTTCTGTTTTAGTCATGATCTCAGATAGGAAAAAATTAGCAAGAAATGTTTGGCAATTAAGTCAAACCGCCACACCCCCAACACTTGATATATTCTTCTTTTGCTAAATAATAAAAGCTTTTGCTGTTGAATAAATATTTTTCCTTAATTTACCAAGACCTAAATAAAATCAGCATTACCAATTGCAGGACAGCTTGTCCTAGGGTCAATTGATGACAGTTTTGCTGATGATGGGGCTGGACTGAGGAGGCTGGAAGGACTTCTGCAAAAGGGACCCTTTTGCCTCAGATGTCCATTGAGTTATAGCAACTAAAACACTTGACACTGCTTGTCTCAGCAAGAGCATACACCATATGCTTTGGGAACATTCCCAAGCAGAATATTATCCTCCTAGTGCCACAGCAAACTCATTAATACCCCAGTTACCCATTCAGTGGGACTAATCCCCCAGCCTCTGAAGTCAGTGAACAGATTCAAGTTGTCTTTAGGATGCTTGAATAAAAACTTAGACAGAGTTTGCATAATTTAAGTCACAACACAGGAATTATTTTCCAAAGTTTTAAATCCTTGCTTATTTGCCAGTTTCTTTATTCCAAGCTACTTGTTTTCCTCCATCTTATGAGGAGCAGTGATGTGAACTGGAAAAAGGAATATGTTTTTAAAAACTTTGTGTACATTTCTGCTATTTTCTTAAGTTTTTCCAAAGAAGGACTAGAATAAGCTTGCATTGGAATTTCATATAATACTAACTCAAACACAAATATATATGTTGAACAGGTTTTTTCTCCATATATGTGACCAGTTCATGGGAAGAACTGTGGAAATTTCATAGTTAACGTGGATAAAGAAAGTGCCAGTTTAAGCTGTTGTAGTCCTCAGTCAATTCCAGTCATTCTTTATTGCTCTCAAGCCACACAATAATAGAAAAATAATCTTTTGCAAAGTATCTTTTTATACGTAAGAGAAGAATTGGTATTTTCCAAAAAGAACCTCCCTTCAGGTCCCAATATTTTTACAGACTATGTTTCTTCATATGTTGGAAAGTTTTCTTTTCACTCCTGTGCATTTTAACAGCAGTTTTGAATTTTTTTTTCAAAAAAATATAATGGTATATAAATCAATAAAGATTTATAGGGAAAAAAAATTATATATGTGGGAAGTGAGAAAGNGCTTTTTCCTCGCCCCCCCCCCCCCCCCCCCCCCCCCCCCCTCAAATAGGACTGTGGTACCGTGGTTACAGAGTCTATTCACCAATATCTCAGATTGGTTTGCCGGCATAGGATCCTGGTTTTAAAGCCTATTAAACACGGGGACAGAGCCTTGCATCTTCAGGAGAGCAGCTGTATCCCACCAGATTTGGACGCTGATTTAAGGAAGCCTTTGGGTGCTTTAAGTCTTGTGCACCTCTGGCACTTTCTTTCCACATTACTCTTTGGTTCCTGAATACAATATGTTTGAGAAAAATTTTGGGTAGAAGCAAAATGTCTGATAGAGCTGTGCCTTGTGGAAGAAATAGAATTTTACACATCATGTAGATACTACTTACATTCATTTAAAGTTGCACTGAGCTTGAGAAGCAGTAAAATCCCTGGTGGAGGGGAAACCTGAGTGTGCAACTGCACTGCTGAGGCCACGTGCAACCTGCTCCTTTCATCTCAGTGGGAGAACTAGTTTTAAGGACAGTTTAACTCTTGAAATTCCTGAGTTATCTGTTTTTCCTTCCTATCTGATCTTCCTACCTTCACCTCTCATACAAAAAGAAACCCCCTCCCACACCTACCAGACGTGTGCATGGCAAAGAGTGCTGCATCGCTTCCTCTTTGCTCTCTGAAGTTGTTGATGCCCTTGCAGGTACATCCAGCCTCCCTCTTCTGATGCACAGATGTGGTTTTTGTAGTAGAACTCTTCTGCTGAGCAGCACAGGACCCTGCCAGTATGGCTCTGTTCACCATGGCTTGTGGAGTTGACAAACTCACTATCAGTTTCTTGGCTAGCTCGGGAAACTTGGTTTCTGAGACAGAATATTCAGCCCTGCAGGTAGCAATGGGATTGTATTTCTCCCCTATTATTTCTATCTTGTTAAGTGATAAAAATGTGAGAGAATGCCAAAGCAAGACCAAAAGTAAGAACTAGGAGAAATGTTGTCACACTGCCTTAATGCCAATAAAGATTCTTATATTTATTCAGGNGCAATTAAGTCAAACCGCCACACCCCCAACACTTGATATATTCTTCTTTTGCTAAATAATAAAAGCTTTTGCTGTTGAATAAATATTTTTCCTTAATTTACCAAGACCTAAATAAAATCAGCATTACCAATTGCAGGACAGCTTGTCCTAGGGTCAATTGATGACAGTTTTGCTGATGATGGGGCTGGACTGAGGAGGCTGGAAGGACTTCTGCAAAAGGGACCCTTTTGCCTCAGATGTCCATTGAGTTATAGCAACTAAAACACTTGACACTGCTTGTCTCAGCAAGAGCATACACCATATGCTTTGGGAACATTCCCAAGCAGAATATTATCCTCCTAGTGCCACAGCAAACTCATTAATACCCCAGTTACCCATTCAGTGGGACTAATCCCCCAGCCTCTGAAGTCAGTGAACAGATTCAAGTTGTCTTTAGGATGCTTGAATAAAAACTTAGACAGAGTTTGCATAATTTAAGTCACAACACAGGAATTATTTTCCAAAGTTTTAAATCCTTGCTTATTTGCCAGTTTCTTTATTCCAAGCTACTTGTTTTCCTCCATCTTATGAGGAGCAGTGATGTGAACTGGAAAAAGGAATATGTTTTTAAAAACTTTGTGTACATTTCTGCTATTTTCTTAAGTTTTTCCAAAGAAGGACTAGAATAAGCTTGCATTGGAATTTCATATAATACTAACTCAAACACAAATATATATGTTGAACAGGTTTTTTCTCCATATATGTGACCAGTTCATGGGAAGAACTGTGGAAATTTCATAGTTAACGTGGATAAAGAAAGTGCCAGTTTAAGCTGTTGTAGTCCTCAGTCAATTCCAGTCATTCTTTATTGCTCTCAAGCCACACAATAATAGAAAAATAATCTTTTGCAAAGTATCTTTTTATACGTAAGAGAAGAATTGGTATTTTCCAAAAAGAACCTCCCTTCAGGTCCCAATATTTTTACAGACTATGTTTCTTCATATGTTGGAAAGTTTTCTTTTCACTCCTGTGCATTTTAACAGCAGTTTTGAATTTTTTTTTCAAAAAAATATAATGGTATATAAATCAATAAAGATTTATAGGGAAAAAAAATTATATATGTGGGAAGTGAGAAAGAATGACCCTACAAGCTGTACAGACAAAAGATACTGTTTCACATAAGTATATTTGTGGTGAGAGGGAAACTTAGATCAAACAAGAAGAAAAGACTGGAGAGGATCTACTCCAGATTCCACTGATGTGATAACAACTGCTATTACAGTACACAGTTTTTTGAATTAAATATTGATAGAAATAAGTGCATAAAAGTCTGAGTAAACTGAAATGTGTGTTCTGTCTTTATAAAGTGCTTTTTTTTTCAGCATGTGGAGTACCAGAATCAACACCCTTTTATACAATTAATAGTACTAAATAAGGACATCAGCTGACAGGAAATAAGAAAGTTCCTATGGCAACTAAAAATAAGCACAGGAGGAAAAAGGCATCAAATGTTGTCAGCAGACAGCATAAAAGGTGCCTGCATGTTGATACTACAATTTAAGCAGAATTAAATCCTACCTGTAAACATACACATTTTAATTGCTTTNATCTTCAGGAGAGCAGCTGTATCCCACCAGATTTGGACGCTGATTTAAGGAAGCCTTTGGGTGCTTTAAGTCTTGTGCACCTCTGGCACTTTCTTTCCACATTACTCTTTGGTTCCTGAATACAATATGTTTGAGAAAAATTTTGGGTAGAAGCAAAATGTCTGATAGAGCTGTGCCTTGTGGAAGAAATAGAATTTTACACATCATGTAGATACTACTTACATTCATTTAAAGTTGCACTGAGCTTGAGAAGCAGTAAAATCCCTGGTGGAGGGGAAACCTGAGTGTGCAACTGCACTGCTGAGGCCACGTGCAACCTGCTCCTTTCATCTCAGTGGGAGAACTAGTTTTAAGGACAGTTTAACTCTTGAAATTCCTGAGTTATCTGTTTTTCCTTCCTATCTGATCTTCCTACCTTCACCTCTCATACAAAAAGAAACCCCCTCCCACACCTACCAGACGTGTGCATGGCAAAGAGTGCTGCATCGCTTC
This sequence comes from Nicator chloris, assembly GCA_013400495.1. NCBI lineage: Eukaryota > Metazoa > Chordata > Aves > Passeriformes > Pycnonotidae > Nicator > Nicator chloris. The sequence goes on along the minus strand of WAAE01005390.1, from coordinate 259,899 downwards.
CTCTTTGCTCTCTGAAGTTGTTGATGCCCTTGCAGGTACATCCAGACTCCCTCTTCTGATGCACAGATGTGGTTTTTGTAGTAGAACTCTTCTGCTGAGCAGCACAGGACCCTGCCAGTATGGCTCTGTTCACCATGGCTTGTGGAGTTGACAAACTCACTATCAGTTTCTTGGCTAGCTCGGGAAACTTGGTTTCTGAGACAGAATATTCAGCCCTGCAGGTAGCAATGGGATTGTATTTCTCCCCTATTATTTCTATCTTGTTAAGTGATAAAAATGTGAGAGAATGCCAAAGCAAGACCAAAAGTAAGAACTAGGAGAAATGTTGTCACACTGCCTTAATGCCAATAAAGATTCTTATATTTATTCAGGAATTCTGTAATTTCTGGGTTTTTTATATGTCTGTTCTGATTGCTGACCCAGATTTTGAATTCAGTACTCAAATTGTAAAAGGAATTCCATTGTTCCAAAGACAACTTCATTTTCAGTTTTAATATTATACAATTCAGAGGACCTTCTGGGGCAAGAAGCCCACTCCTCACCTATGGTGAGCAGCCATGCCATATAATTGCTTCCGTAAAACCAATTTGGGTGTGTTGCTATATATATACATTTATATATGCTTCCCAATCCTGTTGTTCCATGCTTATATGATAGTGTATGTCAGATGTAACCCATTATTATGTGACTCAGGCTGCAAGTTGACACATGTAACCACAGGCATGTGGAGAATGAATAGATACCAGGCAGTGATACTATTCTAGCTTGCTCTGCAGTTTGGGTATGTACTGGTTGCTGTGAACAATACCCAGCCCTCTGTGGACTATACATGCACTGCCTGCATGTCACCACATGCACAACTCCAGAGAGATTTAGGAGCAGATCATTAGGCAGTCCACAAACAAAACATCAGAAATAAGGTGATAGATTCACTCAAAGGGAATCACCTTCTCAAATTGGTTGACAAGAACAAGCGTAAACACGAAGTGTTTTGCTCTGACATAATTAGCACAGCAATTAGCTATCTTCTGATTGAGTAAAGATGGATACTAAATGTAAATAATCCAGCAAATAAAATGCTTCTGAAATTATCTGAACCACAATGTCACTGTAAAGGGAAATTCAGGGGATGGCAGCTGAGTGTTGGCAATTACCTCTAGATTCATAACAAACTCATTGTTATTCATGTCGTGGCTACCGGGGCAGAGCAGCCTGTGTCCGGGGGAGCTGCAGGCCTTGTGATAGGAAACATTTGGTCCCTGAGCCACCCGTTCCTGGTAGGAGTGTCAGGCAGGTACGGCCTGAAGCAGGAGGCAAGGCACAGCCTGTTCTGTCCTTCCCTCCTGTTTGTGAGTACACTGTGCTCTTCAACAGCTAGAGGAACTTATTGACCACTTCCCTGGTGCTGCTACGGAGCTGGGTAATTGCAGTGATTACAGTGATCAGATTACAATGCAGTTTTTCCTACTGTGCTTGTGAAATGCTGCAGCTCATCCCACCTTTTATTCATGGCAGATGGTAGGTTTGCTGAGTGTATGAATGGGTGCTGCAGGACTAATCCTCTTCCCCCCCGCCCCCGCCCCCCCCCCCAGCTAGGTTATATTCTTCACCTTGTGTGAACTAGCAAGGTAGTAAATCAGACAGCATGTCTACTTTGTGCGAGTCAGACTTGACATTTAGTTTATCCTCTCATGTTCAACAGCTCTCTGCTGGGTTAAAATAACAGCAACCAACGACAAGCAAAATGAGCATCAGCAACCTCATAATTTTTGTTCCTTAGGTGAACAGATACTCCTGATTGGCCGAATCTAAAGACAAGTATTAAAAAAGAAATAGAAGAAACTAAACATGTAGTCAGAATCAAAAAAACTTTAAAGAATACATTGGGACATTGGAATTAAAAAGTTTAAGTTGGGTTTTGTTTTGGTGTTAGGGTTTTTAAAATACATTTTTGAGGTAGGAAATGACAATGTATTTCTTACAAAATTAGTTTAGTCGTAACACAGAATGAACTAAGGTGTTGTACTTATACCTGTAAGACCTATACTAAAGGCTGCTTCTAGTGGCTCAGAACATGATTGCTGAAATACTGACTGCTCAAAATGCCAACATTTATGGAGATTTAGGTCTTAAAAATATCTACAAAGCACAAAAACCCGTTTTCATATGAAAAATGTGCTTTAAACAATTGAAGCACTAAAAGAATTACAGTAGTCTTCTTTGTGGAAGGACTATATGAAATGTCTTTCCTCTCTACTGTGGCATTTGTCATTTTTTTTGCTCTAATAAAGTCTACCTCCACTGGACCTGGTGAACTTCGTGGTAACATAAGTATTTGGCATACTTACGCTGATACAAAAATTTTTCTTCTAGCAACAGTAACAACTCTTTTGACAAGTGCAGTCAGATTAGTCTATTCAGCACTGGCCACTGTGTAGGCCCAAAAGATGAGAGGGAGCCTGCATTGATTATCACTATTTCACAAAGTTCATGGTTGAAAATGTGTCTAGTGTCAGACAGGGAAGGCAGAGGTACTCACACAGGGTCTGAAGTTCAGGTAACTCCTGCTGACCAAGAATGTGAACAAACTCCTAACAGAAAAGCAAGTGAAAGAAATGAAAATGGGGGGAAAAAAAGGGGGAAAACAGGAATGCCTTTGCAATAATTATGTGTAGTATAATGGATTTTTCCTTTATAGAGTTACTCATGTTCTGAGAACTTCATGCTAACAGATCCCATTTAGTGGCTCACTTGCAGATTATGAATGGCAATTCCCTTTGTTTCATTGAGGAAAATGTCAGCAATTTTTTATATAATAAATTTAAGCTTGTTGTTTGCGGATAGTGTACTTGGAATAAAACATTTTATAGTGCCTTTGTGAGCACTTGGAACAAAAACTTCTGATATAAAATTAGATAGTGTACATACAAGAAGTCAGTCTGTGTTGGTATGGGAGATTGCTCAGAAACTGAAGGAAATTCTGAAATTGGTGGGTCAAATGTTCTCTTGGCATGGTCATCCTATTCTGTTGGAATTAACTTTTCTCATTAAAAACAAATGTAAAATTTTGCATGAAACTGTTTTTTCAGCTAATTTAGAGAAGGATCTTTCATGTGCTTATTCCTAAGAAAGGTAAAACACTTTTGGCTACTACTGAAATGAAAGTCAAAGTTGTTTAGTACCTCACAGGACTGAGCTAAGAGTAATCAGGAGTGATTGCACGTTCCTGGGACCTGAGGCAATGAAATAATGTCATCTACTTAGTCACCTGCTATACTTAATAAATATAACTGTCCTACAGGAAAATCATGGCATATGTTTAACCTGAGAATAATCAGAAATATTTTATTAGTAAATTAATTAGTAAATAAATTAGGAATTCATTGCATCTTCAAAACTGAGAGTACTTTTCTTTTTAAGTACATAGATTTTTTTTTCCTTGCTTAACATGTTTCTGTTTCTTCAGCAAGTGTAATTTGGAAGAGCAAAAGTATATGACTGATACATCAAAATCAATTATGCTAGAAAATGCAATATTCAAAAAGTTCTTCAGATATTCTGGAAAAAAATCTAAACGATGACAAAATGTAGTGCAATGATTAGTACTGATTTGCCGTATTAAAGGCAGAAATATTTGGTAGTTTAATTTTATTCATGATTATAAATGGCTCTTGACTTCACTGGAAAGTCCAGGTACATCACAGCTTTTGAGATAACCAGGTTATCTTGCACATGCATCTTAAAACGCGTTTGGCAGAAGGGCATGTGACGTGCATAAGTCACTGTCCCAAGCACGGTGCAGCATGTATCTTTTGCATCTCACAGAATGTATTTGTCATTTTATGCTAATATATGGTATTTTTTCAAAGAAGTATAGCAGGAGTATTTGAAATCTTCTTATAATAAGTCACTGGATTAATTTATTAAGCATGGACTCTAAATCCCTGTTCCAAGTTCAAGCCCTTCGAGGGCAGGCACACATGGGTGATGAGTGCCTGGGAATATCTTGATTACAAAGGACACAGGACAGAGGGGAAGCTGCCAGAAACCTCTGTTTTGTTAAAGGCTGTGATGGTAAGAAGGATGAAAACCTTTGGGGCTTGTGTCCATAGTCAGCTACTGATGGTTTGAGCTGAGAAACAGGAGTTCCAAGGGTGCCCAGTGAGAGGCATGAACTGGAGGAAAGGAGCTAGGAAGCCCTTATCCCCTATTAGCAGTCTATTCCCTCAGATGGCACAGGGTCTTTGGACTACCCCTGCACTGCTAAATGAAGTGAGACCACAGAAGATGCTCAACCTTTTGACCACTGGGCATAGGCTGCCCATGTCCATCCTACACACTTGGCTCTACATCTCTTCCATCTGCCCAGTGGCATTCCCATGACCCCAGCTCACAGCTGCTGCCTGAATTGATGCTGTTGCCTTGCTGTGAAGCTGAAGTTGCACCTTGGGTTCCCAGGGCCATGGCATGGTACAGGCAGGCTGTCAAAGTGTGGCTTGTCTTCTGGGACAGTAGTGGAGGCCAACAGTGGACAGTCTGGTGGAGGTAGTGCTGGAGGATACTGGAAACATTAAAAAGTATGGGTGATCTCCAGCCTGGAAACTTGGTCCTCTTATTTACCAGGTAAGAGACTCTTAACCAATGTCTTAGGTTTAGCCTGACTTTTTTTTCAGCTGTCACCTTGTGTTCCTGGAAGACTTGCTGTTAAAGAGGACTGCTTTGTGAAATTGCATCAAAGACAGATTTTTACTGTTTGTCATTGCGTTGTATTTCAGTACTAAATCACATCAACTCCAGAAAGATATCAGGAAAAATGGAAAATATGTTGCTGCTGTCATCCCAAGTTTTGTTTGCCATTCTTTACATTAAAGCTCTGATCCTGCAAGAATTTTGAAGTTGTTCTTGTTCTTGTGTGTTCTAGGTTTAAGGAATATATTGCTAGGTACTAAATCAGATCTTGATTTTGCATGTAGTATGTTTATGTATTGTAAAATCATCTGGTCTAAATGGTGATCCTAGAGAAGCATATCAGCCCTTCAAACCATAAGATTATAATTTTCACTGTAGGCATTCTGCATTTTGTTACTATTTGCATGCGTTATCCTTATATATTTAAAAAATGTTAAAAGGACACAAAGTTTAGAAAATCAAGGAGTAAAACATAATTCTGTTTCTTTCTGGCAGTAATCTGTGCAATCTTAACTAGCTTTCTTTGGATTTATGCACTGTGATTGGTCTTTAATTAAAAGAACACGCACTTTTTTTTTGTTCTTGTCAATGAACCTCTTCTACTGGAACTCTTTAAAGTCAGACACCTGGCATGGAAGCATGTGTCATATAGACGGTCCATTAATGAACTCAGTATTTGATTTTACTTTTGTCTTCAAGGAGCATCCAATGCTGATTCATTTCACATTGTGCAAGACTGACGTAATGCAGAATTGTTTTCTTACAACCATTTCTTTCATGTTCATCATTAGTGTACTCAGCTGTTTTGACATACTTGTTTGCTGCAATGAAGAGTATTATTAGTCCCAATTTTCAGATAATAAGCCAAAGCAGACAAATATGAATAATAATTTTAAGTACAAATTTTGGACACTGTGTAAGAAAACAACAGACAACTATTCTTCAGACTTGATTAGTTCACAGTACAGCCCTCCTTGGTGTCACGTATGGGTGTGAGAACACCACACTTCTGCAAGACCACCAGAGTCTTCTCTTCAAGCTGATGCACAGCTAAGGGGCTGAGGAAGGATGCTTTGGGAAATGGCTTTGTGAGCTTAGCTAGCTATAAGGTCTGGAAAGGAGACCCAATGCCTTTCCCTTACTAACCACAGGGAGTGATCCCCTTGATGCAACCACCTTGTGTAACCTCCACTTTAGTTTGGTGTCTGTCTTCTGGCACAGCACAGCTGGGAAAGGCTATTGTAGACACAGTCTGGGCTTAGCCTCCTTTATCCTGGGATCAAAAAAAAAATAGGCTTAGCGTGGACAGAATCCTTGGAATTGCAATTTATCAACTGCTACTAAGCATATGCAATCAGATATTTTCTCAATTATTTATAACTTGGCTATATTTGCACATTATACCCATCCATACACATAGATGTACAACAAAAGACTTACCCATCACACAAAGTCTATTCAATGCCAAATTTCACTTCCTTGCCTCAAGACATCATACTGCCAGGAATTATTTACAAAACTGTTGAAATAATCACTGGTAAATAGCATGATTGGCAAATAATATATTTTCTGCTGATTTTATTATTGAAAACAACTGGACAATTTATACTAACACTCTTCTGGAAATCAGACATGGAACATTTCAGCCCCAACAGTTAAAATCTGGAAGAGTTTTTAATGACTGAAATGAAGGGTTTCTAATGGGAAGAGTTTGGCAGCGTAAACTACAAAGAGCCTTCACCATTCAGTCTGCAACTGCTTCTCCCAAATTGTGAGTTGCAAATCACATTTGCCCCTAATTCTTGCCAGAGTTATAGTCCCTGGTAAGAAAGGAACCCAGAAGTTTTAATTTTTTTTCTTGGATCATGGGGGTAGACAGGTTGAGTAGCTCTAGTATATAGCATTTGTTTGAAGACCCCACTGCTGAAAGCATATATGGAAGTATTTGAGGACAAATTAAGAAGCAGAAATTATTTGTATGTACAAGGTACACAATGCCTGTAATGAAATTTTTCAGTTTATTAATCTTTCTGGAATGAGTAGGAACAGTGTTATCTATTATTTGCATAGTTGATAGCTTCCAGCTGTAGAATCAGTGTGTTTACAGTTTTGATTTGATTTGATTTCGGTCATATGAATTTGATGTGAGAAAGACGCAGACTTATGTTAATATGAATCCTGCCACAAATAGAAAAACCTGTGTGTACTTGTCAGGGCAAATAAGTTATAAACATGTACATATACAAAGGAATATGTATGATTGTGATACAAATGGTTTCGTTTGTTGGTTTTGTTTTTTTTTTTTTATTTTGCTCATAGAAATACCAAGCACAACAATGCCATTACTTTTTTAATAAGTTTATCACTCTGGTAGCCTGGGCTTAAAAAGAAAGCCAAAGGGCCTCACCTTTGAAGTGTTTCTTTAGCTTCAGGTAAAGGCAATACTTTGTAGAATCCATGCAGGAACTATTTTAACAGCATGGGGCTAAAATGGGCTTACTTTTACATCTTTGGGAATTGTCAGTCATTTTGTACCTGTTTATTTCACAGTCACATTCCAGTTACGACTTGTCTATAAAAGTTGGAAAATACAGCATGGAAAAAATTATTATGTTTTGAGGTATTCATTAGAATATTTTGTGTGTGTATTTGGGAGGGGGTGAGGAGGAGCATCATCAAGAAAATGTTTTTCCTTACACTTGCAAGACATGAGCCAGTGAACTTCTTGTGACTGGGAAGTTTATGCCAGCACATTGCAGAAAACAGATTTTCACTATGAGCACAGTCATCCCCCAACTGCAGATGTCAGAGGGCAATAGAAAAGCCAGATTTTTGTGATTGATAATGCAGAATTGATTGGACATACCATAGGAGTCAACATCCTGAGTCATGTTTTACTAGTGTGGTGGTAAAATTATTGATATTTCAGAATATTGATATTTGAGAGTTCTGGCTAAGAAGTTCATCCTAAGTAAAAGAACAGTCCTTTCAACTAGGAGCTTGCAGTCTGTTTGTTCCCCCTCCCCACAGCTAGTTGAAGGCGATACAGGGCATACCTGATAATAAAGGCTCTACATCCTTACCTTATTTACTGTGTGAGTCCTTCTTGGAGCTATGGCAGCTAGCAAGCTACTGAAGAAGTCTGTCCCTGTTGGAGATGGATACCTGAATTTGTTAACATCACAATGACCTTTTTCTAGCTTATTTTATTATATTTTATTATTTTATTTTATTTTATTTTATTTTATTTTATTTTATTTTATTTTATTTTATTTTATTTTATTCCCTGACACAGCTTATATTAGAATGATTATAGGGTACAAAGGGTGCAATCACTTAGCAGAGCATAGGGGAGCAGTGATGGCAATACTGTCCACGTTATCTCACTGTGATCACAGTTAATAAAGCTCCAGTCTGACCTGTTCCAAATTGTACTTGTGTTATTACACACTTGGATTGTCCAGATCTCTCACTCCAACCTGTAGCCCAAAACTTTGATGGTAACAAGGTTTTTATGATAGAAAAACAAGAAAGTCTCTTGTATATTAAGAAAAAAAGTCTGTTTTCTCCTTTTCTTCCTCGGTTTTAAGTCTTTGAGGGGTCTTTGCAAGGCATTTCAGTAATCTTTATCTTCAAGAATTCAAGCAGCTTTTTTAGCCCAAAAGAATAACTTTTAAAGGTACTATTTTTCTTAGCAAGACCACATCTGCTCTGAACAGAAACATATTACTTGGAATTTATAGTGTAATATAGTTTCTCTGAGTCATCATAATGAATTCACATTAGTTTATTATCACTTACACTCAGCCCCAACACATTATATAAATATTGGGTAGCTTGTGTATCTGAATACTGAAGTCTACCCCACTGCTTCTGTTATCCTGTCCTGTGTTGCTTAAGATAATAATTTCTGCTGCTCCTGGACTAGTGCTGTTGTCACTATACATGTACCTATAACTACACAACATCATCTACTCAGACAGTATGGAACTGGGTACATTTTAGATTTGTAGATATTATCACCTGTGATTGACATATTTATAGTCTTGAGGTACAACCCATAAACATAAGCGTTTATGTTCATGCTTACCAACATAAAAAAGCCATCCTTTTTTTCTTTAAATTGAAAGGTCTCAGTTTAAAATAAGAACACTTTTTAAAAAAAATAGTATTTATATTCATGGCAATGACAGCCTGTTCTAAGGCCTAAATTTGCTCTTACTATTCTCAGATGTTAATGAGTTCAAAAGTGCATTTTGCCTAATAAATCTTCAGATTGTGTAAGTCTTTCAGAAAAGAGGGTTTGTTTGGTGTGTTGTGGTTTGTTTGTTTTTTAAACTTTGGAGCTTTTTCAGTTTCTGTTGCCTTGGTTGAAGTTTCCTGAATTACTTCCAGTGGAATTTTTAGTTGTGAGTTGCAAACACAGTATTTTCTTCATTTGTGTTATTTCATCTAAAGCTGATAGACTGAGTTAAAAAAGCAAAAAAGGAGTTTCTGTCTTACAGTTTATAAACAAACTCCCAAATGGACAAGAAAAACATCAGTTGAACCTGAAAATTAAAGAATTTACAGACACATTTGTGACAATATTCTTGCATGTATGGCTGCTTTTCAGAAGTGCCTTGGCATCTTAATGGCACTGATTTTGATGGGCAAAAAGCAGCTGGCCTATTGCAGTAATTCTGAAATCCCACAAGGGATTTATTAGGCAGCAAATACCTTTAGAAGTGAGGCCCAGGATGACCAGAAGCAATCTGTTATTTCACCAACTACAATTAATATTTCTTTTGCATAATAATGTAGTCTTAAATACAAAAGTTTTAAATAGTCTAAAAGCTTCATTTTTGTGAAACAGCAATAGGAAATCATTTATTTCACCCGTAGAAGCAATTTTAACAGGCTCTTTTTGTGTATTCTTAAAATTTTAGTTCCATCTTTCATCTGAATACTGCTTATAAAAATCTTATGACAAAATAATCACCAGGAAGTGTGTCCATCTTTATTACCTGATATAAATAAATGAATGAATGAATGAATGAATATATCCATATATCTGTACAACTAATCATCTAAATAAATGTACATGGGACAGATAAAAAAATGTGGACAGGTTAAAAATACCAAGTTCAACATAACTATAACAAAAATTGAAAATGATCATGCCAACCAATGAAAATGAAACTTTGCATTAAACTCTGATAGTGCTCGTAGTTAGAGCTGCTGTAGAATGCAGCCCAAGCAGGGTTGGAGCCCAACCGTGCAGCCAGCGAGCCAGGACATTGCTAGTTGCATCCCCCTGCATGGGCAGGGAGCACAGCCTGTCACAGGGAACAGCCTGGGTGGTCTGCAGTATACACAGGCTTGTTGAATAACAGGCCAATTTTCATTTTTTAGCTTCAAAAGGGTCTTCCTTTTAAGTAAATCACTCAGGGTTATTTTTGATATTTTATTCTCAACAACATCTTTTCAGGGGCACAGAAAGGTAAAAATAAAGAGATATTTACTATTTATACAAATACTCCATGCTTATTGCTCATAAGGAGCAACTTAAAATGATAAATCATTATTCTATTAATCAGATATAGACAGGCAGCTTGCTGGACTCCTTCCAATATACACTGAGACATGCACCAAAATATCAGAGTGTAATTACTTTCATTATGTATTCCAATTAATCTGAAAACAACTGAGTCTGTAAAGATGGCATCCTGCTAATTTTTACTCACATAAACCCCAGTATTATTTATAGAATTGGTTGTCCTCTGTTTACTTGATTAAAATATGAACTAATCAGGCACTGCTTTTCCAGAAATAGTTCTTGACTATGATAATTTGCCATATTCTGGAATTTTCTTTATTTAGCCAAAACACAAGTGCATGTTTTACTTCGTGGCGATACTTTAAACTTACATCTGCTTTGGAACCAATGATTTAACTAAAAGAACTTAAACAAAAAAGCCATTTTAATATGTATCTGAAGGTATATTCTCTTGTGTGAATCCATGTTCTGATATTCCGAAGACGTTTTGTTTTTCGACCACAGTGCTTTTCCAGTAAGCATAATCAATTTTTTTATTTTGAAGATTATTTTATAATGAACTCATCTTCACCTTTGACATTGCTTCAATCAGGAAAAGGATGTGTGGCCATTGCAGGCATATAACTGACCCTATATTGTCAATGATTTAGACATTCTTCTTTGTCTTTCAAAAGCAATGGCTTTTCTGTCTTTATTATTTGTTTCAAAACCTGCTTCCTTCTTCCTTCAAATGGAGATTAATTTTTGAATATTTGGAATTCTCCATAAAGGGGAAAGAAATCACATGAATCGTAAAATGTTGTAAGATATTAAAATGTTAGCTAAGAATATACTACTAATGTAGCATATTTTAGTAAAAAACCGTTCACTCTCATAAAGGATTGGAAAATTAAAGGAAGAAGCTCAATTGCACTTCCCTGGAAAATATGTTGTACGTGATGGAAGAGAAGCGTATAGCAAACCTGAGCTCTGGGACAATCAGATCAGGCCAAGAACTTTCTCCACCCTTGGGGCAATTGAGTAGGTGAGATACAGATTTGCTGAAACTGGATGCAGTGTGTGGGCTCGCGTCAGCCCTGCTTTGGTAGGTGGGCTCTTCCTGGACAAGTGGCACCTGCACAGACAAGATCACTGAAGACAAGGATGTCTTGCCTTGTTGGCTGATGTGCAGCAGGCCGTAGAGCTCTTCTATGGAGGGAGGAAGGATAGAGCTTTTGCCTACTCTTAATCCCCCAGCTTCCTGAACACTGAATAAATTAATTACGCCTGTAATCCTCTCCTCCTCTGTCAGTTTAAGTCTTCTCTTCTGACCTCATTCCTCCCTCTTGGCCCCTTCTTCACTGGCACCATGCTTTATTCGGTGCTTAATTACTCCACTGCACTTTATGTTCTCTAGTTTGAAGCTCCTGTTCTTTGTGTTGTCATATTCTGGTAATACAAATAATCCTCTTCATGTGAAGGTATTTGTATTCTGTGATCTTGTCTCCCCTGAGCCTTCTCTTTGGCAGACTGTAGAAACTGAGTTTTGTCTGTCTAACCCAAGTCACTAGATACCTTTAAATGATGATCTCTTCGTATGTGTTTTCTGTGCCTTCATGGCACTTCCGAGCTGTGGGGAGCAGAGTAGATCCAAAATAAGGTCCCAGTGCACTTACCTACATAAAGCACTCCAATATCCTGTATTATTTTTACAAAATGACAATGTACAATCACTCAACCCTCCTGAACTTTTACTGCAACTCTTCATGTGAAGACAAGTACCAAGGAAAAGGGGTACCATTAACCTATCAATGATTTGTTGATATAAAATCTGTGCCCAGTCTAAAATCTGTAAGTCTGTGATTCACCATTCAAGACAGTACTGAGACAATTACTGTTTAGAGACATTTTGGCCGTACCTTGTCTAATACATTGATTCTAATGAAGTTACTTGCGGGGCTTGCATTGACTGATTTGCAGTCTTTGTCTTTCCTAAGTCTTTTCTTACAGGTGTAAATTTGATGGAGAGTCTTGTGATTCATGGCAGTAAGGATACATTGAAGAAGAGAACAACCAGAAGTCATGAGACTCCTTCATGTCCTGGATCCTTCTCAGCAAGGGACTGTGTAATAACTTACAGAATGTGTTAATTGAAGAAGCTATGGAAGTACAGTGATCAGAAAATGTGCAATGGTCTCTGAAAGCTACTGTCTGCAAGCACTAATGCCTCAGCTGGTTTTCCTCCATCATCTTGTCTGCTATTTATTTTTGACCCTGTTGGTTTAATCAGTGCCACATGGACTGAATGCCTCATGTACATGGAGCTCAACAGCAGGTTGCAAGAGGCTCATGGTAATGACTGCCATTCAGCTCTGTGCAATCTGGTTTTATTGGAAATTACTTGTTACAGATAGATATTTCGAATCATCAATCATTTTAAATCCCTCTTTGTCTGAGGTATCTTGCATCCACTAGTCACGACTCCAAACTTAAAGAATAGAACCTGTGCCAAAAAAACCCTCACTTTTTTTTCTGCATATCTCATTGTCTAGTGAGTATTTCTGGAAGAATAAAAGTAAACTTAGAACAATGTTTTGTCTAGAATACTTGTTTATCTCAGTACCTCCTCAATTTGCTTTAGTATTATAAGTGATAATTGAACCCCTTGGGTACACCTTGGCTGATGTCTAAACCACATCGAGAGCTGTTTTCATTTTGCTATGACAAATTGTTTGAAATGAGAGGCTACAGATGTTTTAATACCAGGACCACAAAATGAGCTATCAATAAACCTCTATCATTTAAAAAAGCTAAGTGATGCTGAGATTTATTAAATACCATTAAAGAATATCACTGCTACCAAATACCATAGCCCCATTCTGTTGCATTAAAAACAAAGGAGAAAATATAAAAATAATTAGATTTATGCATTCAGAAATCTCATCGAGCCTAAATAATAACTCTGGTCTTGACCTGGTAGTACACAAAGGGTCTACCCTGTGCCACAAGATTTCCCAAAAACTTGCTGCTACTAATAATTATTAATGGCTTCAGTGGAACTTGAATTTCTCCCTAAGAAAGTTACTTTCTCCTGATGTTATTGCAAAGCCCAAACCAAAGAACTTCATTAAAATTATGTTGTGCTTTCTAGCACAAATGATGATATATTTTGTAGGCTTCTCCATAAGAGGCAAGCAGCATGGATGGATCTTCCCTAGTCCTCGAAGGAGAGACAACCTGGGAATCCCACAAGGTGCAGTAGGGATAGTACAATAAGTTGTGATTAATCATCTGACAATGAATGCCTACAGGCAAATACACTGGAAAACACCATTTGGCTGTAACACAGGTCCTCAGGGGACAGATAGGGAAAAAATTAAGAGAGCACAACAGGTAAATTCCTATTTGCAAAATGATCCTCTTCCAAGCCTGGGTCTCATCTCATAAAGCAGTTTAGGATGTCCACAATTGCCTCACAAGCTTTGTGTAGGATCTGCACAGGAATGTGTTCAGTGTGAAGAAGATACTCTAAAATATAAACACTAATAACTTTTCTCAGTCTCTCTCCTCTAAAATTATAGGCATTTCTAACTGAACAGAGTTGAAATAGTCGTTACATGCTAATCTAAATAAATTCAGATTTACTATGGAAACATATGAAGTAGGTTTTCCCACCATACAAGACTCCATGGATTCCAAGACAATGGTATCAAATTCCACATTCTGTTCCAAATTCCATTCTTTTTATTTCAACACATTAATTTATTAGAACCTTTTGCAATAATTTTTCTTTCCTATCCTCCTCCTGGACGAGGGGGCCAAATAAGAAAATCCATACAACCAAAATTAGTGGTTAAATGTATTTTTTTGACATGACATTTATTAATGATTTTTCCACAATCCTTCACTTTGAAGATATTTTTTTCTTAAGATTTCAGACAAGAGGTTAATGCAAAAAGTGACTGAGCAGAGTTTCTCCCCAGGATCTGGAAGCTGTAGACTGCCTTCCCTGCTAGTGCTGAGCCTGGGGCCAGCACACCAGCAGTCAACTGGGCACTGCCTAGCACCATCCTGCAGTCCCAGCTCAGGGTGTCCACAGGGAGAAAGCACCTCTGTGTTTTGTGCTTTTGGGGGTTTCTCTTTTTTTGTTACAAAGTCCAAAACCATTACATTAAAAAAAATCCAAAAACAAAATTAAAATTTTATGTATTTTAGATATGAAACATTAGGTTTTGGTAAACCAGCAAATTTGTGGATTTTTTCAACTCATTTCATATGCAAGAAGATTGCATATGAAACTTGCATATATCTGATGTCAGCCTTTATCAGGTTGCTTGGTGCAACAGGAAAACTTTGAAAGTGTCTCTAGTCACAAATCTCAAGAATGCAAAAGACAATGGCAACAATTTGCATCTGTGATTGTCTTGGTGTGAAAGACAGATGTCTGCTAGGGAAAGGTCCCGCCCTCCCCCCCTCCCACTCCAACTTGGGATGGACAATTTAAACCCCTTCCCTCCGAATTATCACAATTTTGAAAATTAAGGGGACTCTCAGGCAAAGATATTGGGGGTAGGAATAGCAGTTCTTTACTAGTATTTATAACATAACAAAACAAAACAAACAACAACAACTACTGCATTAACAACAGAACCGAACCAGGAACCTCGAGGGGCTTTGCTTCACAAAGTGAAGGTCCTGCGGGACCTCCGAGAGCAGAGCTGGAACAGTGGAAAATCCCGGGCTGGTGGATGAGACAAATCAGAAGCTGTGCGGTGGTAGCTGGAACGGTGGGATGTCCCGGCAGGGCAGGAGGGTGTGCGGCCACGCTGTAGCAAAAAGGAGCAGCGAAGAAGTGGTGCCGGCAGGACAGGGCCAGGCCGGCTCCAGCAGGCAGGAGGAGAGGTCAGAGTTCCCGGGCACACGAGCAGGTGATGGCAGGCTTCCCAGGACCAGAATTGGTGGTGACTGTGAACTCCTCTCACAGCAGGCAAACAGCCTCACCCTCTTCCTTCTGTTATAAGTATGAATGTTAATTCATGCCAGATCTCTTTTATTGTATATAACTAATATTTTCTAAAGATCATAGTTTTGTCTGAGCCTTTTACGGGAAGTCTGTTTTCAGTGGGGAGCCTGGAAACCTCGCACAGTCACAACATTTGCATTTAAAGAAACAATGGAACCTCACGAGTTTCGGGAGAAGATCGTGGCTGACGATCGATGCTTAACGCGCGATCGTTATCATCCGATAAGGATAAGCTCGTCAGCCTCCACCCGGACTCTCATCTAAAAATGAATTAAGGAGTCATCACCACCGATAAACCCGTTCAGTGGGACCGGAGGCCCATATTTAATCTCTTCAGCGACTCCGGAGACCGGCATTCGACAACTATGGATTTCATCTACAACAGAAAAAGACTTTTGTTCTCATTGCAGACTCAAGCCTAAGGGCGAATTTTGGGTATAAAAACCGGGATGCTGGCACGTTGAATTCGTGGACAGAGAGTGGGCGAGTGAGAGGGCTGCTCTGTTCACCAGTGCCAAAGTCCTAGGTTTTGGTACTTTATCCGTTGACCGTGGTTTTTCTTTCAAATTTCTGTAATCAATAAATTCTATTTTTCATTTTTTAATTTGGCTGGTTTGGCTTTTTACCTATAGCACTTCCTTGCCGAGAGCAAGAGACACACTACCTGCCTCCAGCCCTGCAGTTTCCCTGCCCCCAAAAACTCGTGTTAACTTCCCCCTCCCAACTTTTGGCCACCTCTTTTGTTTTGGCCAAGCACTCATAAGTACTCAGTAGTTAGTCTTGTAGCAATTTATGGGAAAGAATTCTATAAGAAAAGAAAGAAGCAAATCTAATCCCCAACCTTGATGCAACAGTCCACGATCTGTTTGCTACATAATGATACTTTGTAGAAGCTAATCCAATGCGTACAACTCTAAGAGTATGAAAAGAAAGAAGCAAAACAAGTGTCCTATGAAATACGTGCTGGGCAGTCTTCTGAGGAGTGGGAAAAATGTGAAAAGAAAATACAATTTTATATTCTGTGCATTCCAGTTCTTAAAAGCCATCTGAGCAAAACATCTACTATTAGCTGCCCTATAAAGAAGAATGGGAAATGGGTGACTAAAATATGTGAAAGGAACAATAGTCTAAAAGCTAATTGCTCTTATTTCCATATAATTCAAAAATATAAAATTGCCTGAGCAAAATGACAGAAGTGATTTATTCCTAGCCTGTGAATAACTAAAGACTTACTAGTTTCCCTATTCTAGAAAAGCTTGTGTAGGAAAGTTGAAACTAGAAGCTTATGTATGCATTTCTTTCCAGGGTGAGGTTTGCCATTCAAAGATGGAGCATAGCTCTCAAGCTTGAGCAGGGACAGGTCATATCTGGACATGCACCCTTCCCTTGCACAGGCCTCAGATCCCCCACCACAGCTTAAAAGTCAGCACCCCCTTTTTATAGTAGGAAGAAGTACTGCTCTCCCCAAAAGCATCCTGGAGAGGGTCTTTGTGCCAGAATATGTGTTGTACTGTCTTCCCCACAGCAGGGGTGTTTGGGGTGACTGAGAAGCCAAAGGTTCATGGTGCCACAGCTTCCCTCAGTGCTAGCCCATCAACCTGAATTGCTGGATCTCTGCTTTGTCTCACAAAAGCAGAAGACAGCATCCCCTGCCTTAGCACGAGGCTCCAGTAGCGAGAAACACTGCTGTAACTGGAAGTTGCAATTAAACTCAATACTGGTGGTGCTACCTAGCAGGACTTCAAGTTTAATAGCTCAAAAGTTAGGACACTAAGCATCACTCACAAGAAAACACACATCAAATGCATTTCTTTGAAAAATAAAAGCAATTAATCTAAAACTACCGGGATAGAAAAAATAATTAAATCTATAGAACTGAGTGAAAGGCAGTATTGTCACTACTATTGTAGTATCATAGTCTTATGTCATAATTCAGGATGAAAAGGATCTCAGAAGGTCACTAGGCCAGCCTCCTGTTCAAAGCAGGGTCACGTCTGAGCCCAGGCTGAGTTGCTCAGAGATATACCCATTTGGGTCCTGTAAACCTCCAGAGATGGGGACTGTACAGCCCCTCTAGGCAGCATCTTCTACAGAATGGTGGGGAGAATGTGTTCCCTTTCAACTAACCTGAATGTCTCTTATTTCAAATTATGCCTATTGTCTCTTGTTCCCCTGCCATGTACCACTATGAAGAACCCAGACCTCTCTTCTTGCTAAGAACCCCCCCATGGGTGCTGGGGGACTGCTCCTGGCTCCTCCTGTAGCTTTGTCTCTTCCAGACTGACCAAGCTGGTTCCTTCACTCTGTCCTCAAAGGGAAAATGCTCCAGCCCCCACTCAGCCTAGGGGCCTCTGCTGAACTCAATCCAGTTTGCCCATGTTGTTCTTTGTTCAGTATCTAGACAGTCCCTTCCCTCAACTACTGACTAATGCAGCTCAGGAGAGTTCCCAGTCACCTTCTCCTTCACGTGCCAGAAGTGCACTCCAAGAGGACTCACTGAATGATTTCTTGAGGAAACAACGGTAGGCTGAGCAGTCTGTAGTTCCGTGGATTGATTTTTGTGCCCTTTTGAACATGAATGAAACACTTACTTTATGTCAAAGGAAGAGACTAGAGGAATAAAATGGAAGAATAGACCATTTTAAGCTCTGGCTTATAGCTTTTCAGCTTACGGATTTTCAGCTAGGTCAGAAAGAATCAAAAAGAACCCTGAAAGATCAATGAATTGTCTTCTGGACTGTGAGAATGACAAATTAGGTCAGATTATGATTCTGCTACGTAATGCTAAATCTAATAGTGATCAGTGTAGGATGGCTAGGGTTTGGGTATTAGAAAGAATATAAATGAAGTGTTCTCTTGTGTGGAACACCATCTGGTACCCCAGGACACCATCTCATCTTCAGCAGTCATCGAGTTTGGACTGGTGGGGCTCTCAATTGCACCTAAACCACTCTGCTAAACAGTCCTAGTAATCCCATTGTTTACAAACTCATGAAATTCCTTTATAGCTCATTATAACTTTGGTAGCAATAAATCACATAATTAAATTCTCTGTTATGGCCGAAAAATGCTTCCTTTTGTTTGACTTAAACATACAGTTGAGGCTGTCCCCTAGCTCTTGTGTAACAGGAAACAATGAGAAACGAAGAATTCACTGTTCACCTTCTTACCACAGTATGCAGTTCTCTTAGATCCCATCAAAGCTGCTCTTGAGCATTTTCTTTCCTGATGAACTTCCTTTGGGATACATTTCATATGTCCATCTGGCTCTCATTCCCTTCCCTTGTGTCTCTCCCACAAACACCAGTTTGAGAACTATTTACAAAACAGTCCACAGATCTCCTGGCAGACTCTTAAGCAAAACACAGCCTCTAGACAAAGTCTGTGTTTTGGAAACGGTTTTTCTTTAGTAAGTATAGTTTAAATTTTGATTATCTCCATTTGCTAAATGTGGAGCTAGCATTTTACAACAGCTATATTTCATCAGCTGGAAAGACGGGAGAGACATTTGTGCTGTATTTGGAAATGGGAGTGAAACAGGTCAGGAATGGCCTTCACCAAGGTCTTTCAAGTTTTTTGTATTCAGAGGGTTCCTCACATCCCATGTCAAGGAGACTGCCTGGTGGAGGCCATCGCTGCCACACAGGAATTCAGGTGGGAGGCTTTGGAGGAGGACTTGGAGATTGGGAGGGAGAGGCAGGACAAGGATGTTGGGGTGTGAGTGCCTGCACACAGCACCTGCTGGCATCTGCCCTCTGGGCTGCAAGCATCCTGCCAGAGCAGTGCTTGCTCACAGTCCTGGCTCCCTCATTCCCTCAGGAACTGGGATCATGCTTTTCACACCACCACCTTTGCCTCTGCCTGGGGCTGGGTGCAGCACCTTTGCCATGCCAGCACCAGCTGCCACTTCGTCTGTAACAGTGCTCCTGCAGAGCACAAGACAGTCTTAAAATATTACCCTTGGTGCAGTCAGTATTTTGGCTTTAGTGACCTTAGGATCAATAGTTATATAAATCAGTGCCGGCAAATTATTTCTTGCTGTGAAGGGAGAGTTTCAGCACACTGAGGTTATGAAGCAGCATGTCCTGGACCAACTGTACCTGCAACTCTGTGCACTACTCTATGAGGCTTTAGCATCCATCATGTGGCAGAGAACCTCCTTTCCATTGTTTTTGTCATATGGAACTGCAAAAGTGCATTTTATCCTTTTATTAGCAAGTCAAGTCCACCAATAATTTTAATTCTGTGGGGAGGACTTTAGGAGTAACTTGTCTGGTCATTCAGTTCAGAGCTGCATGTGTTGCCCTACAAAGCAAACTCCTTTCCCTGTCTCTCAACCTGTACCTGGTAAACACAAAACCCACTGACTAGAGACATTATTCTAAATAAAGCTGGGAAAGGACAATGTATTGTTTTTTCCTTACAGTGATCAGTAATGGTGATCAAGTATAAAAAGGAAAAGAACAACAAAGCAAAGCTACTGATTCTGTCCTGGGTGACATTTGGTTTCAGTCTAGGCTTTGGAAAACCTAGAGCATTTTCCTCAAGTTTATAATATTTTATGTGTATCTAACTTATTTCTCAGGTTTGAGTTTGAGCAGAAGTGTGGGCCTTCAAAACATGTGTTTGTAGTTTGTGGATGGACAGAACCAGTGGGGAACTTCCTCAGATAAAGCCTCTGAATTTTCCATTTCGGAGTCATACACTCTTTAACCTTTTCTTATTATATAGTTTAGTGAAGTAAAGTTGGGTCTATTCAGCCTGGAGAAGAGAAGGTTATGTGGAGACCTCATAGCAACCTCCCAGTATCTGAAGGGGGCCTGCAGGGAAGTTGGAGAGGAACACTTTTATCAGGAACTGTAGTGACAGGAAAGGAGTAATGGGTACAAATTGAAAGAGAGTAGGTTGAGATTAGATGTTAGGAAGAAATTCTGTGAGGGTGGTGAGACTCTGCCCAGAGAAGCTGTGGATGCCTCATCCCTGAGAGTGTTCAAAGATATGTTGGATGGGGCTTTGAGAAATCTGGTCTATAAGGAAGTGCCCCCGCCCATGACTGTGGAGTTGGAAAAAGGTAATCATTGAGGTCCCTTCGAACTCAAACCATGCTAGGATTCTATGATTCTATATCCACGCTTCAGCACTTATGTTTTCTCTTCCACAAATAAAAACTTTTGTTTTCTAGCAGCTCCGTTGCCATGACAAGCCACACAGATGGATAGTTTCTGGATCTAGAAAACTGATACTTTCTATTTTCCCATCACAGGAAAAGGAGCAAGCTGAAGGTACCTAATGAAGTTGATGTGCATTTTCCTCAGCAATAATGTCAATAGTTTGAAGATCTTTCACTTTCCTCTGATTCAGCCATTTAGTACATTGTATTAGTTTTCTTTAATACCATTATGTGCTAGAGCTTTTCTTCTTGTCTTATCCAGACTTCTCTTCTAATGGCTGCCAGCCTTAATTGTGTAAAGTTAAAAAGAGCATGCCATAATGCATTTGTTTTGCCAGTGTAGATAGCATACAGTAGATAAGAGCATGTACCTATGGCTTACTCCAGCACAATCTCTTACAGACTATGCTGAAAATATGCAGACAGGCAATCTGCATAAGGTGTCTGTGAGTGCTCTAGACAATATTTCTGACTAGATCCTCAGCTAATTTAAGTTGGCATGTGTGTGTAGACCACCACACTTTAAAATTATTTCAGTTATGTGCTGCGAACATGTTTATCTTCAGTTTAAAGATGGCCAAACATCACAAGCTCTATTAACCAAGAAACCATTTATTCCAACTTGAGTGATAGAAATTTTAAAGCTGGTTAAAACTGCTATGCAGCCAAATGCATTTCATTGGGCAAACTTTCCAGAAAGGCTTCCAGTATATATTCAATCTCTGATACTCTGTAGAAAGAAATAATACAGTACAGAAAATTTCTGGAAGTTTTAAGAAAAAAAAAATCCATATTAATTCCAGGGAACCCATATGGATAAAAAAAAATAGAATTTTATTAAAATAAATTTTCATGTGACCCATAAAATTACAAACTTAAGAGTGAAAGAAACTGACAAATATTGAAATGTGCTTTCTGTAGGCAGTGTTTCAGATTATGATATTTTATTTCAAAATTTATCAGTTTGGAGTTACAATTCCTATGTGCTGTTACTCTTCAAAGTAATTCCATTTAGCTACATTATGATGAACACTAATAGGAATACCATGAGTATTTTGGAAAATGTTCTGTATTCCATTGTATGTGTTGTTACATCAGGTTGAATTCAGTTAAATTCTACCTTGGAACTCTTCAGGTGATCTTATTTTCATTTATGACTAAAAATTATTCATGGTTTGGTTTCTGTTTTCAAAATTTTTCAATAGATAAATTTATAAACCTTAGTTAATATATATCTTCATCTCTAATACTAGGGTTATAATTCATTAAATAGAAATGAATAATGTACACGTTTCTTTTGTGTACTGTCTAATTGCACTTAGTTTATACTATCTAAATTACACATGCTGTTTTTTCTGAGATACACATACCATTTATTTTCCACTTTGCTTAGTTTTGTTTAGCAAGTAACTATGACAGATTTTATTCATTCACACCTCTGTTTTTCAATGAGGGTATTTTCCTCTCAAAACTACACTTACACAATTTTTCATGTGTAGCTGTAGATAGACCTGTACTGCTGGATAATTCAGAAAAGTTGAGGTGTTCTCCTTCACCAATGCTTTTGGTGCTTATACCTTTCAAAGGACTTGTGAAAATGTGGATATAATTTAACAGAAAACAGTCAGTTTAGACTTTGTTAGACCTTGAAAAGGGTTTGAGAAAACTACTGTACTTAATCAAAGTGCTTGAAGATCCTATTTCCTAAAGTATGTAAAAAAAAAAATCAATATTTTATTAAATAAGCTGTTAACCACAAAGGTTTACATCACCCAGTATGAGTTTCTGAACAAGAGAAAGGTAAAAAAAAAAAACCGCAGACTGTGCTCTACGTCCCCACGGAGGGCCTGGGCAAATTCCTGCCTCCTGCTGAACATTTCAGTGTCCCCTGTGGCATGGTGGGAACTGGAGGAAGCAGAGCCTCCACAGCCAGTGCCACTAACATTGCTGTCCCACTGCCACAGTCCCTCTGCCCCTGTCCTCCTGCCCCTGCCCAGCTTCTGCTCTCTCTCCTGCTCTGGGAGCAAGTACTAGAGGATCCATAAAGAAAACTGAGCTTGTGCCTCTTTCCAGCAAGGATTACCTCTGCATTTCTCCAGTCTCTGCAAAAGTTGTAGCTGAAACATTTTGTTTAAGCCCACGAGTACAGGACTGTTGAATATTTAGTTGGCTCTATTATTTCCTTTCAACCAGGACAGAACATAATTCGATGCATTTCTAAGTGATTGCAGTATCTGGAAGTACATCTTTCTTTCCTGCATAGACCTGTTGTATACCCATTATGAAGTACAAGTACATTATGATTTCTGCTTCTTTTTAATTCTTCTTCTGACATTTTTCATAGTCTTACTGTGTTTGGAAAGTTTCCAACATGGAAACTGCTATTTCACAAATTTTTGTTGCGTGTTTTTGGATTTTTACATTTTGGCAGTTCTGAAGAATCAATCTTCAACCAACAGCTTAGACATTTTCCCAAATGCCTATATTCAGACTGTTAAAATATTCTATATTTATATATAAATATATATTTATATCACATATGCTATATATCAAACATAATTTGGTTTTGCAGGGGTTTTTTGAGGTCATTTGCTGTGGAAAGATCACAGTTCTGATCAATCTGTTAGATCTACAAGTCTTTCAGTGTTTTCTACCCTTTGTCACAGTTTTCTGTTTCACAATGAATTATTAGGACCCTTTTAAGCCTTGTCTCTTAAACAATGCCCTAGGCTCCCTGTCCTTATGCTAAAGCTAACTCTGGATGCTCAACCTCAGCAAGGGAACATGCTTCCCTGAGATTCACAGTCAACGGTCCAGCAAGTATGCTCTCTTTCTACTTTGACACCATGCTGTTAGGGGGTTAAGAAACTATGTTTATTTGACTTATCTTCCATTACCCACAGAGATTCGCCAAGATCCACATATTTCTCTGCTCTCTGTTTGAATCCTTCATTGTGCACAGCTTTCCTGGCAGTCCCCTGCCTCTCCTGTTGCATATTGTACAGTTTTAGCTCCTTTTAGCTTTCTGTTTGTTGTCTCAATCTCTAGTTTCCCCTAAAGGTTGCCATGGAACACCTTCCTTATGATGTTTCCACCTACAGCCCCCACCTGGGAGCTGGCTGCAGTGTGTTAGTGTTTCATGTCTTTTACTACTCTAGATACCACATGATGCTATTGTCCACATGCCTGTGATGACGAGCCAGTTCTGACATTGATAGAATTGCAAAAGTGAATAACCAGCAACTTCTCCACACCACTCCTCCTTTCATTCCCCTTAATATCTTTTTTGCACATAATGAGTTCTGCTGGTTTATATTTCCCCATTTGGAAAATGTTCCTTCTTTTGGACCATCCCCACTGTGTTTCTCCTACACCTGTACCATTTCTACAATGATTTTTTTAAATAGCTGGACCTGAACTGTCACCAGTAAGGGTAATTTCACATCATCTACTGTGGAGACCCTTGAGCCTATAAGGGGAATTTCCAGGGCAATGCCCTGGAGGAATCCACCAGAGGCTCCGAGAATGCCTCCTCGCTTAGTGTGAGGAAAAAGGCTTCCCCCATGGTACTCTGCAGCACCATGTTAATTCACCTCAGTTCTCCTTTTCCCATTGGCTCGTTGGCCTTGCCCACCTCTATTGTTCATATATGTCCCTAGTTCTAGAGGCTTCTCCTTTCCCTGTTTCCCATTGGTTGTGGTATTGCTGATTGTCCCCCCTCATGTTCCCTATAGGTCATTGCCCTTTGCCCTGCCCTTGTACCGCTCCTGTACCCTCAGACCATTGGACCCTGACCCTGTACTTAACCCTGAGCCCTCCATTTTCCCTGGTCTTTTGTCACTGGAATCCTTCAGTGTGTGGACTAATAAACTTTGCTGGAACTCTATACAGAAGGCCCTTCCTGCCTTTCTTCATTGACTTATCTGTGGTGTGTGTGAGTGTGGATGAAGTGACTGTGTGCCTGCCCGAGCGGCTTCCTCACAAGATACTTTCTGGGGAGGTAGCAGCAACCACCACCCATCTCCACACTGCTACAATTGACATAACACCATAATTTCTGGTTTGACTTTTATCCCTTTCTTACATATTGACACAGTCTATAGGCCGGCTCTCTGCAATCACTTGGCAGAGCACAGTGAACAATGCTGTCCAAATGCATGTTCCCTGTGATCAAGGTTAATAAAGCTCCCTGCTGACCTGTCCTACATTGTACTTATGTTAGGAAATGCTTGGTGTCCCCAGAAATGACACTTGACAAAACCATGTCTCTTTCTGACTGCTGTCAACAGTGAACCAAGTGCTTCTCATAGACCTACCAGCAGTGACTCCTGGTACCTTTTTTGTATGGCAATAGCCAATTTAAAATCCATTAATTTATATATGCCATTTATATAATCCATTAATTCATATAGCTAAAATTGTTTGCCTCCATATTCATTATTTTACATTTACTGACATTGAATTTTTGTCTGTTATTTTACAGCCTGCATACACAGAGCCTGTTCATCAGACTAAATGTAGAAAAATATCATCTGAGCCAGGCACCATGTGATCTCATTATAGGCAGCAGGGAGAAAGAGGCATCTCCAGGGCCATGATTCCTCCAAGTCTAATGTATATAGCCCAAACAGACCAGGGGGATACAGACTGTTTCTCTCCACTGAGTATGAAATGAGCCTCAGGTGATTTTGTGTTTCTCTAACAACTATGTTGTGGTTAGGTAAAATAAATCCCACCTGTTGTGAGCTGTCTCTTTCACATTGCAGGCAGCCTTTGTTTATATTGCCCTAAACTATTTTGTATCATCTACAAACTCTGCCATGCTGCTATTTGCTTTTCTCAGATGATTTTTGCGTGAATGGGGCAGGCACACAAATCCACAGATGCTGGTGGGACTACACTGGAAATCTCCCTTTAAAAAGAAACCAAGAAAACCCCCATGATGTTTTTTTCCTACCTTTTTTTACTATAAGAGCTTTATTTATTTAACAACCTTTTGGGAAGGACGTTCTCAAAACTTATTTGGAAACACAAGCATGCTTCATTGACAGCGCTACCACAATCTGTGTTCTCACTGACTATTTCCAAGGAGCTCAGTGGATTTATAATGTAAGATTTTCTCCCTTCAGAAGTTCTAGGCTTTGTTATAAGTTTCCTCTGTCAGTGTTCCTATGTCGGCATTACACATCTATAGGTGTTTGGACCTTTTCTAATTTTCTTTTCCAAAACTGCGTTCACATCTACCTTTTAAGGGGAGAGTTAAGCTGTTTTAGCAGTTCTTTTACAACTCTGGGGAAATACCTTAGGGTTCTGCTGATTCATTACTACCTATTTTATTGTTCTGTCCTAAATATTCTCCTACTACATTTGAGCTTCTCCTATTTGTTGTCATCAGGAAAGCCCATTCAGTGGGAATGTCCTTGAGTTGTTCTTTGTGGTTACCAAACCCACCTAGCTTTCCTCTTTCTAGAAAATCCATTGGCCCTATTGATCCCCTGATTGCCCACAGCAAGTCTGAGAGAGATTTGTCTATGTCTTTTGATTCTTTTAGCAAATTGTCTTCAAAACGTTTTTCAGACTTGACTCATTATGATCTTATGTTTTGCTTACCAGAACACAATTTACACTTACTTTCTGGAGATTTGTCTTTGATGTTGTTCATATGGATAAAATATTTTCTGTTTTGTTTGTAAAAAAACCCACTATTCTGATCATAGTGGATTAGGTTAAGTCAAGCTATGACCTGCATTAGGCACATATCTGATTATTATGGTGAAGGTGTAGTTTGCCTGTTTCTGCTCACAGTTGGTAGTTTTGGTAACAAGAAAGAGTAATTTCCATTAGTTTGAGATGACCCAAGGTAGACAGCAGAGATATTTGTGCTCTGATACCTTTCCTTTTCATTGGCAGTTTTAGAATGCTCTCTGCTTCATTAAGAAGAAACAACTCCCGTTTTTAAATTAATTGAGTTAATACGGTTTTCACAAGAGAGGAGATTCCTCAGAGGAATGTCAATAACATAATTAGCAAAATATAATTAAGACGGTGGTGCTGAAGAACAAGAACCAAGTTGCTGGCCAGATGCTTCCCTTAGTACAGCTGGTAGGTTGGTTCTGTCCTTTGGCTAGGCTTGTGATAAGACAGAATTTAACAAGGAATAAAAAAGCTCTTGGGTCTGAAGATCTGGCACTTGAAAGTCAGCACATACTATGATTCGGTTTTCTAAGGACTCTATTTTTTGTGACTTTGCATCGTGAACAAGCAAAAAAGGCATCGTTTATGTTCTTAATTTCAAAAGTTAATTTTAGGTCACATATTAATTTGTAATATTCAGTGCTTTCAATTCACCCTTTTACGTATATTTGCAGATATGAGCCCAACTGAAGCCTTGAACAAGGCCAATAGTATAGCCTCCTAATGCAGTCAATACTCTCAATTACTTTATCTTAATAAATACTCTAATCTCTGGGACATTTTATAAAAATAAAAACTAATTTTAAGTAATAGCCATATTTGAAACTTTGAACTTTTGTTTGTGACTGTTTGCAGACAGAAAAATCAAGAATTATCCAATAAATTACTGGCAATGAGTTGTTGTTCTTGCTCTGTTGATAATCACGGGAACTGAAGAATTACTATATTTTAGCAGACGTCTAGTGTGATGAATCTGTTAACATTTCTTGTACAGTGATCAATTCCTTATGTTTCAAAGGCATATTATGTAGTAACCCACACAAAGGAACAGTTTTTAATCTCTGGAAACTACTGCCTGATTTAGAGCCTCAAACACGGCAATGAAAGTCCCAAGTGTTTTAACTCGTCTTTTCTTAAAATTACTCCTGTGAATACCTGAAATGCCAAGACCTAGTTCTACCCACACATTGTGGGTTTGATTCTGTTTTTAGTCTGTAAAGAAGTTAATGGCATTTCATATATTTACTTGGCATCTTCAGAAAAAGTACATCTGTATTTATCTCTTTGATAGATCCTGGAGAGGCAGGATTTTCCCCACACAGTTTTATGGAGGCAAAGTAACCACAGCATTAACAGAGGGAATGAAATCTGTCTTACCTCCTCATTTTTGTTTTTCAAACTCCAAGCTTTTTTCCATCAGAGCACAAGATGCAGCTAGCTTTTCACTGCTGCTAACTGGATTAAGACTAACAACTAATTTTACATACAGGAATGTAATTTTCCAACTGCTAAGTGCTATTATCTTTCAGCAGATTTGTTTTTATTACCAAGTGGAAATTTCTGTGTATTTTTAATCGTTTGTAACCCTTTTTCTTCATATGATTCTCACCTGGGTATATAATTCCAGAAAGACCATAAACTAGTAATTCAGTCATGCAGAGTACATCTTTAGGTGTTTGAATGCTCTAAATATGTTTTCCTGAAGTTCATTGATTAACACAGGGCTCCAGATTTTATTTAGTGGCCTGTGATTGTTTTGATAAATATATGTTTGGCCATGGCTTTAATTCTTTTGGAAACCCTACTTAGGCACAGATGACTGATGGACCATACAAGTCATTGACTGTGGAGAAGGTTAATCAGACAAATCTTCTCATTAACCTGAATCTGATTCTCTTCTTTATTATTGAAAGACAGATAATTTAAATTTTTACAGTGAGGTTAAGGAATGAGTTATTATATTATAAAATATGTCTGTATAGTAAGCATGCATACCATTTATACTAGAGTTTATAGAATAAGGAATATATTGTGCAAAAACATTTTGTAGTGCTATTCAATCAGAAAAAACCCATAGTACATGTAAATGAATAGAAGACTTCTTTTCCAGTGTACAAGGGCATAAAAATGACCTTGATAGTTCTTATTTTCTTTTTTTTTTTCTGTGTTCCTATTTTGTATTTTTTTTTCATTCTGCCAATACTTTTTTCATTGTTTTATGTTGATGTTTCATTTTCATTGGGCTGCTTACTTGCCTAAATACATGACTTTCCATTTCCTTCAGTGGTGATCCCCATATTACTTTGTCAAGGCTTTTCCCAGCCTTGCACATAGCCTAGTAATCTTATAGGTGGCACAATGTTGTCTCCAAGTAGTATGTTCACATTTTTGAAACAGATCAGAACATTGTGAGCTTTATTTTTAGACTAATAGGTAAAGCTCTATTTATTTATCTTGTTTGACAAACATGCTATGCCATGAGGAGTGGTATGTAGATAGCAGGCCAATTCATTCCTTATGTCATTCAAAAATGATGTGCTTATTTATAATTTTGAATTATGAATGGCAGTGTGCTACACATATGCCTCCATCTATATGTGGAAGAGAGAACGAGACTGAGTCCAGCATGTTCTCCTTCTTTGCAGTCACTGGACTTTCCCTTAAGATTCATGTTCTAGAGAAATCTGGATTCATGTTCTAGAGAAATCTGGAAGTAGGATTTCCTAGCACATCCTACATACTTATAGGGATATCAAACCATAATTAAATACTTAAAATCTTGTTTCTGTTGCTAGCTGACCCTGGCAGAATCATATGTCTCTAGGCATCTACATTTCTGCCAGAAAAGTCCTTAATTGTTTGAATGATATGTTGGGAACATGACCAACACCATCTCATTGCTGAGAGTAACTAGGTGTTCTCATATATCCATTAACCATGGTAATTTTTTCTCTTAGATCAATGTTTTGATTTCTTCTCCAGTCAATGTTTTATATCAAATAACTGAATAATCTTGAAAGCAGAAAATGTAATGACATAGTCTTCCATGCCTACTCCAAGTGACTAGATAAGAGTAATTTTCTGGCTTGCTAGCTCAACAGGCATGCAATAATTTCATTAAAACTGGAAAAATTAACCTGAAGAAACTGGAGAATGACATACAGCTATATGTTGCTGGCCACAAGATTTAGGTTAAAACTGCCTTGGCAGAGGTGAATGGGCAAGGCTCCCACAGACCTGGATGGCTGTCCTCATTGCTCCTAGAAAGCAAGGAAACCAAGAAGGTTGCTTCAGCAGCTTCCTGGGGCTGAAGGAGAAAAGATTTTCCCTCCAGCTCAGTGCCAGCTAGATGAGAGCATTCTCTAATCCTTCTGGTGGCTTGCCTAGATCCTGTTCAGAGACACGTGGATGTCCCCACATATAGAAGAGCAAGCCTAGGTATATAACCCAGGTCTGGATATTTCTCTGTGGGACAAGATCTTGGATTCATCCCATGTAACGGTCAGCCTGAATTGCTTGGAATTCTCTGTTAACTTCAGAGGAGCTCTGCAAGGTCTTTGTTTCTGGCCGAGGTTCCCAAAGTTAGCAGGATGAAGCTGGCTGAAAGTGTCAGAAGTTCAGATTTGCGACACTTGATATTGAAACTTATAAAGGCTTTTGTGGACTGATCTGGTGGGGAAATTTTGGTTGGGTAAATGCAGTGGTATTTTACGATTGACTTTAATAGCCCTGTAAGTAATTTAAAGAATTCTGTAAAATAGCTAATGCTGCTACTCTAGAAGTAGGTGTTAACTGCCTTTGGTCCAATAATATTAAGGATCAAAGCCATTCCTGCTAGGTCTTGCTGTAATGAATGATGGGGTTTTAACCATTCTTTAAAAGCAGTGAATCGTTTCAATTCTTTCCCTCCTGAAAGCTCTTTCTATCAGATGTATTTTGATAGAGTTAGAATCATGTCCCTGTTTTCTTACTAAATGTTCCTATTTATATGTTAAAAAAGCTGGCAGGTTTGCAAGTACTGAAAAAAAACCTCAAGGGGACAGCATTTTTTAAATGGAATGGGATTCAAAGCGAGAATTCATGAATATGCCTTTGGCTGGCTATGACTGCAAATCTTGCAGAGATCTGTGACACTCTTATTCAGCAGAGTCCAGCTGGGAAATTGCATGTTGTGTCTGTGTAGCCCTTTGCTCTCTGCATCCATAGAGAAGGAGGTCAGTCTCCAGCCCCGTGGAGAGGGAGGACATGGGAGGTCTGGTGCAGTTTGGAGAGGAGCTGTGGTTATAGCTAGAGAGTAGGCTCTTTGCAGGAGGTCGTGAAACCTGGATTACTTGTATGAAACGGGCTACTGTCAGCCTTTTATTTGGTTCTTGATGAAGAAACTGTGGATTGGGGAAACCTTCCTCAGCTCAGTACTAACATACACATCAGTAGAAATCTGTTTTGGCATTTGCTGGTTTCTTCTCTTTGAACACTGACTCTACAGAATAGAAATTGCCATATTGCGCTGTGCGTCCTTAATACAGAAAGCAATTATAGTCACTGCCAAGTCAAAAACATCTGCCTGAGGGAAGATCTTGCTGGTCCGAGCTATGAAATTTTTGCTGTGAGGTAGAGCATTGATGGTTATTCCAGCACTGTTCTGTTAACTTCTTCTGATCGTGCTTCCATCTTACTTTTTTTCTACATTCCCATAAACTGTTGGATGAAAAAGGCCTTAGGAGCTGAGAAGGTCTGGAAGAACAGCTGTCAGCTGCCACAGACTAGATAAAGTGCTGCAAGGCCTGTAGGGTGGTAGGAAAGATGGCACCAATCAACAGACTGGTCTAAATTTTTTGCCTGATTGAAAGTCACTAAAGCCTAAGAACATAAACAAAGATAATTAATTATTATACTTAATGGGCAGTTAGTTGTATTGCATCGGGTTTCCTCTGTGTTGCAGAGTAATTGGACAAAGCAAAGTCTTGCCATACCAACAGGCATCATCTAAAAGCCAGGAAATATTTCTGTATAGAGAGATGGAGGGACCACAGCTGCTTAATTCAGAAAATGAATTAAAAAAGTAAATGTATGAATAGAGTCAATATTGAGTGGAAGATGCACAAAGTAATAAATGTTACAGAAAATCAAGGTCTCCTATTTATTCTTGAGCATAAAACAAGGCAATTTGAAATGGAAGTAAAAAGCAGCATATCCTGAGTTGTATATTATTAATTTATGGTATTGATTGGCGCATCAAAATGAAGGATTTAGTAAAAATAAAAGCAAGGAATCGTCTGTGTATAGATAATGAGAAGATCTAAAACCTGTTAGACAGCACTGGATGACACAAGCCAGGGGAACAAAAGGCAGGGCCTTAATTAATTGGCGGTAGATTTCTTGTCCCTTCATTTTGGCAGTAATCTGAACAGGAGCTTCAGATGGTCAGATCATTTTGCTGGTCATGTGTTGCAATGTTGTACAGACAAATGTCGTGGTTTGAAAGACAGGTGTCTACTCGGGAGGGCCGGGGCCCCCTTTGGATGGACAATTCAAACCTCTTCCCTCCAAATTATCATAATTTTGAAAATTAAGGGGACTCTCAGGCAAAGATATTGTGAGTAGGAATAGCAGTTCTTTACCAGTATGTATAACGAGGCAAACAAACAACAACAGCTACAGCAATGATAACAAACAGNCTGAAGGAACAGCAGGGGGGGGGCGGGTAACAGCAACCCCGCTCCCAGCACAGATGACGGATGATATGCCCTCTTCTAGCGAGGCAGGAGGTAACAGGGTCCCAGTTCAGCGGCTGCTCACAACAGCAGGGGCTTACCCCATACCAGAATAAGAAGCAGGACCAGGCTGGACTCTGTAGCAGAAGTGAGTTCCTCTTGCCCAAAAACTGCCATGACACCCTCCACTCCCAAGTCTCAGATCCTCAGATCGAGTGCAAGAGTGCAATCCCCCTCTCTGCCCCCTCAAGCACCCAGCCATCAGTGCATCATTAGCAACAGAATGGGAAAAAATTCCACCAGCAACAAATAAAAAGGGCAAAAAAAGAAAAAAACCCTCAATGCCCAACAACAAGCTTAGGCATGATTTTGCTGAAATGCTCAGAAAGGCTTTTGTATACCCACATTTCCAGCTAAAATATATTTAACGTGACTGCAATTCCATGAGCTGTGGACAGCTTGGTGTCAGCCACAGTTGTTTTTCACAGTCTAAACAGTATTAAGGAACATGAATTTCATAAGGAACAACTAGAGTACACTCATTCCTAAGGTAACTCTGCTGACCTTGCTAGAGCTGATCCAAAGTTCAGTTTAGCCTTGACCTGTTTTTCTGTAGTTCGCAAGTTGTGTGTCTGGAGAACTGCTTCTGCTTCTGCTGCTCTATCCATCTTTGTTCAAGGTAATAACAAAAGAAGTAGAAAGGGTTCAGGAAATGATGACAAACATAATTGGAGCACAGGAAAACTCTCCTACGATGGGAGATTAATAAGGTTGGAGTTGTTTCTCTTAGAGATGAGACAAATAAAAAGGGGGCAAAATAAAAAGAAGTCTGAAAGGACTCATCTACGCACCCCTTGTGACCCACTAAAGGGCCTTTAGAGGTCCACAAGCATGGAATTAAACTCAGCTACTGCTACCTGCTGCTACCTGCCAGGAGGGTGTGCAGTTGGGGTACAGTCTCTGCCCTGTGCCTTTTGGGGTACAAAGGCTAAAAATCATTCATATAGGGGAGGAGCAGCTGTTGTCCGTGTTTCTCACCCAAGAGAAAATAGGGGGAGTCCCAGAAAATCAGAGAATATTCCAAGTCAAAGGAAAGGGAGATACCTTTCCACATAATACACAAACACCCATGGAACTAGGCAAAAAATAGTGTTTGAAGATATTATGGTTTGTAACAAGACTTCTGGGTTATAAGAGGAGCTGGTCAAGCTGAGTGCAGCTGTGCAGGCTAGGGGATGCTGGATACTCCATGGGTGGGAAAGGGGATACACAAAGACTGACAGCGAGCATGCTTCCCAGGAAAAGGCAAGGCTGAGGTGTCTGAGGTTTCACCACACTGGGGAGTTAGCTGCCTGAGTCCAGTCATTATCCTGCATCATCTGAGCTGAGAGAGTCAGCCCAGCTTGTGAACATAGCCTGTGGTCAGTATGGACAGCAGTATTCACAGAGGGATGAAACTGGGTCAGAGCACACACATTTCTCATGCATTTGCAGTGGACAGGCAGCAGAAACAAGTAATCAGTTACCATGGTTCAGGTGGTGTTCAGTAACTTGGGGGTGAAATATCACAAGACTAAGTCCTAAAACATGCCACCTTGTGCCTCTGTATTTCACAGGCAACAACCATCGTAACAATCTCTGAGGACTCAGCAAACAAGTTCCCTAAGCAGCTGATGATAGTGCTGTACTTTCTCAGTAAATCAAATTTCATGTCAGTGTACTTTATTTGATGAATATTTCTTTTTTTTGCTGCAGAGCTTCAGCAGCAGTGCAGATGGAGACTGCCATGCCCTTGCTTTTTACTATGTGGTTCACCCACAGCACACCTGGGTTTGTAACCCAACAAGCCCCAGAAATGGTATAAATGCATCTTTTGTGCCTGGGCTGGTGTCCTGGTTTGAAAGACAGGTGTCTGCTGGGGAAGAGCAAGGCCCCCCTTGGAATGGACAAATCAAACCCCCTTCCTCTGGATTATCGCAATTTTTGGAAATTAAGGGAGCTCTCAGGCAAAGATATTGAGGGTAGGAATAGCAGTTCTTTACTGATATATATATATATATATAATAAAAACAGAACCAGGAACCTCGAGAGCTCTGCCTCACAGAGCCCAGGGAAGTTGGATCTTGGTGTTTTTCTGAAGAGCAGAGTTGGAACAGTGGGAAATCCCGGCTAGTGGATGAGATGCAATCAGAAGTTCTGCAGTGTTAGCTGGAATGGTGAGATGTCCCGGCAGAGCAGGGGGGGTGCGGGGCCACTCCACAGCAGAAGGAAAGAAGCAGCGCTGACAAAGCGGAGCGGTGGTGGCAGGGCGGGGCCGGCAGGAGGGAGAGATGAGCTGCCAGGTCCCGGGCACCGGGGCAGACAACACTCGGCTTCCCTAGGCTGGAATTGGAGGTGACTCTGAAACTCCTCTTGCAGCAAACAAAAGCAGCGTTGCCGCCTGTCCTTGCCGAGGGCCAGCGATGCACTGCCCAAATACCCAGCCCGCTGGTTCCCTGCCCCCAACACCCGCGCTATCTTCCCCCTCCCAACTTTTGGCCACTTCTTTTGTTTTGGCCAAGTACTCATAAGTAGTCAGTAGTTAGTTACCCTAGCAACTCATGGGAAAGAATTCTACATAAGAAAAAAAAAAATCTAACCCCCAACAGCTGGGTACTCTGGTGGGTTCCTTACTGCCCAGCAAACACCTACAGACTTTGCTGTCATTTGGGAAATGGGAAGTGTTGGGGAAGGTGATACAGGGAAACCTTATAAATATGATTGTTTAGCAGTAGGTTCGGAGAACATCGGGCCGGTGGGTGAGGTAGAAATGACAGTCACTTTTGATATGGGAAGGGATGCCAGTCCAGGGGACAGGATATTGAGCAATACCCAGTGACCCAGCAAAAAAGGGTTTTGCAGAGATAGCAGGAAGACAGGGATTATAGAAATTAGCATAAGAAGGTAGTGCCTTATTCAAATCTAGTAGTTCTCATAGGCTGTATGTAAATTCCATAGGATGTGTGTCTCACACTGGTTGGTCACTGTAAATAGAATATTCAACACAGAATAGGATAAAATATACTGTAACAGGAAATTCGCTCTCTTGGAACCACGCCAGCAGCTGTGCTGGCAGCTGATGGCAAACTCTGGCATCCACGACCCTTGAGAATAAAGCACATGTTCCATGAGCACCCTGTCTCGAGAGATATCTCAACCTACCGTCGCAGCGTGCGTCCAACAGGGAAGGATCAAGGCAGTTCCTGGGACATTGCAGGGACCAAGCCCTGGAGATTACAGTGGATCCCTGTTCCCAAGCCTGGTCAAAGATCTGAGTCTCTGGCGCTTTTCTTTCTAACTTCTCTTCCTTCCTTAGAGAGTCTTTGATACCAGTTTATTTTTCACTTAATATGAAGGGATTTACATTGATCACTCTTGTTAATAGCTGTTAATGGGAATTTTATTCTTGAATCTCCTGTGTTTGGAAGTATCATTTTGTTTTCAGAGCAAATTTAAATATTTAAGTGTTCATGGGAAGGAAAAGTTATCAGACCACCCTCTGTACTTCCTAACTGGTGTTATACAGCCTTCTCTGATTAACTTTTAAAAACTATTTTTAGCTTAAATATGTAGCATATAGCCCTAGACACAAAGTTCGATGGTGCTTATCACTTTAAATACACTATCAACAACCTCCTCCCAAAAGGAACAGATTGTAGGTGTGTAAGGGACTCCCTCTTTTCCTCCTGCAGATAGTCTTCACTTTTGATATCAAAAAAGGGTGGCTGCAGTGAGTCCCCCCAGCTACTTCAGCCTGACTCCAGGGATGGCTGGGGCTGCAGGTGAGCTCCCTGCAAAAACTGAGGCAATCCCAAGTTCAAAGTGAAGCAGCTGGAACTGGATGGAATGCATTCCACAGACATTTCTCCTTTCTTTTATTTTTTAAATTCCCTTTTGTTATAGATGGAACAGCCAATCAAATTAATATAAAAAGGAATTTATTGATTACAAAATAATTTCGGAAAAAGCCACAATCAAATGAACAGAGTGTCGAGCCTAGGAAATCGACACTGGTGAACAGAGAGTCATGTCTCTCTCGCCAACCCCTCTCTGTTCACATTTTGCCTTTTGTCCTTCCAGTTCTTATACTCTGTAGATAGCCCCAGGCTTGGGCTTACAGTGGAAACAATGTTCTCTTGTGATGTAGATCTATTCATGGTGGACAAATATTGGTCTCCAGTAAAGGATTCTTGGAAGGGATGCCTATCTTGATTCATGTTCCGAGAAATCTTCCATGAAGGCCGACACGTTGATGGGTTTATGTTTATCGGCTGGGAAGATCAGGCGTGAAACGGGGGTCCTTGGCCATGGCCATCTCCTGAGATCGTGACTTTCCACCTAGTCTTTAGATGCAAATGAAGGTTTCCCTACAGAGTTTCAAGATTCCCCCTCGGAACAGCGTGTTAGTTATATTTTACATGAGACAGATTCCAACTGGGTTATTTTATATACAGTATAAACAGCTCAGCACAAATTATTCTTATATACATATATAACACTTTGCTATATTATATTTTATATTTCTCTTTTACTTCTGATTTTTCCCAACCCAATTAATGTCTTTTCACTTGAAATGGTTTGTACAGTCATTAAGATGTGAGGAGAGATAGCAGCTGTAATGCTACAAACACTAGGGAGGCTTTATCCTGTAGTCCTCTGTGAGTGTCCCTCTTTGTGCTCTCAGAGGCCTTTGTACATGATAACCTTACTTAGGGGAGTTTATCTAAGGGATTTAGGTTGTCATACAGATCTTAGTTTATGGGGGAAGTTGGGGGGACTTAGGATGCTTATGTGAAATTGAGTATATATATGTGGGTAAAAATGATAGTAGAATAAAAGAATATGTAAAGTAATAGCCTTTCTGTCACCCAGGCAAAAATAACAGGTTTGTGTATCCTAAAGTACATAAGATGAGCCTTCTGATGACAAGGTGTAGGAATGCTTACTTATGCCCCAAATACCACATTGCCTTTTGCTTTTCCTTTTTTTTTTTCTTTTAATGCATGTGAAAATAATTTGTGAAGTCAACTCTAAAAATAACAGTGTTGTGCAACAACTGTAATGTTTTTTCAGGTGAGCTTTGAAATTTAATGTTTGTGTATATAGTTAAGAACATATAAGTTTTTCCATCCCAGCCGCTATCTCACATCTGTTGAGCTGATGTCTTGTATATTTGCTCTTTTCTAGAATAAAATTGCTTTTAGACTGAGCAAAAGTTTCTCAAGGACCTGGTAGGAAATATTGCATAACCATCTTTATTTCTTGTGAGATTTTCACAATTTCAGAGGTTCCTAAGCCACTCTTCAGAATATGAATGCAAAGGTTAAGTTAGAATGGTATCTGGCAAATTATTTTTATAATGGATTTAGAAAACTGCCCTGCATTGCTGCAAGTGAGAAGGGATAGGTATTTACCATTTCTGCCATATCAGCCAATCTCTAGAAATTAGTCTGGCCATTTCATCTTCCCTATTCTGATAGAAGAAGGAAGAGAAGTGTAACAATCTGTATTTTGTTGACATTCAAAGTTGATTGGGTTTTCTCGTTAATAGGCTCTTAATAATTTTGCATGGGAGAATATCCTGTTTAAAGAAAGAGGGAACAGCTGTTAAGTTCAAATATAGGAAAAATAATTCAACAAAACTCATGTAGCATGGCAGCATATTGTAATTTTTATTGTAACTTGTCCTGCCTCAGTTGTGAAGCGCCCTTATCTTTATTCCATTCCATACAGTTTAGTACTCAGCTGAATTTCCGTTGTTAGTGACTGTTTATCTTTAAAACCTTCACTAATAGCATTATTTTGCAGCCCATTTTCAAACTACGGTGCATTTTAGAAATAGACCCTTTATTAGATCACGTCATATTGGTGTCTATTCCAGAGGGCAAAAATAAGATGCTTAAATAATTTAATTTTTGCCTTGGTGAACGCTTGTACAGGCCACTCTGAGACTGGTCAGCTTGTGGGTGTGGATGGTGTGGTGGGCAGGTGATTGTGTCTGCTCCCTCTGAGCACCCACCGTGGACACTCTGGTGGGGAGGGTTTTCTCACGCACCTCCGCAGCCCCAGCAACAGCTGCCCCACTGTCCTTGGCTCTGCATCACTTGGGAACACACCGATGGATGACAGCACATTTTCCTCTGCTCCGGAGACATTTCTGAACCTTACTAAAGCTGCCTTTTGCTTCAGCTAAGGGGCAACCAAATTCACTAAAAAGGAAGCACCTAAAATCAGAAGTGCAATAGATAAATAAGTACAGAAAATAATTCAGTTGCTGTCTTACTCTTGTTCACCCTGTCTTTTGAAATTGTAGTGAAACTCCACACTGAACTTTTTTAGGTTAAGAGCAGAGTGGTCTGTGTCTTACGGGTTTTATTTTACACAAGGAGGGATTGCTCTCCTAATCCATCAGACAGGGGAACTGCATTGCATTTAGCCAGTAAAAGGTGGATACTGAAGGAAATAGCCCATTAAATTACCATTACCTAGTCCTAGAGAGATATTCCTGAAGAAACAGATCACTAAGGTGTGAAAGAGCAACCAAGTTTCTCCTCAGCTCCTAGATTTTGGGTTTGGAAAACAGACAGCAGTGGTGCCTGTCTCTGGGTGAGTCATGCAGCTTAGAGCAAGGACTTTTAAAATCTTCTTATCCATTAGAGAGAGACACGTGTGTTACACCTGCTGTGTGTTATGTGCAAGTTGTAAATCAGATGCTGTAGAGGAATTTTCCACAATCAAACCCCCAAAACGCCTCCTGATAGGCAGTGTCAGACTCAAGGGCAGAGGAGAGTGCATCTCCCCTGAGCCATCTCTTCCCCAGACCTGGAAGTAAAGTGGGGTTGTCCACTTTCTACTCCTATTTTTTGGGTTTGTGGTGTTTCCAATCCCACCTCAGGCTGGGTGAGGCGGTGGGGCTGGTGCATGGCTCAGTGAAGGCTTTGGGTGAGGTGTGGTGGGAGAGCAGGAGCCAGGCTGGCAGCACGGGGCTGCCTTCCTACCTCACAAATGTTTGGTCCTGGGATCACCCTGGCCCTCAGACCTGCTCAGCCTCACCTAGGTCCCCTCAGGGATCCCTTAGCTCATTACCCTAGCAGAAGATCAATAAAGCAGTTGCAGCGCCTTCTTGTCTATCTGTAGGAAAACAACCTCCAAAAACTTAATTTGGATTCTGGTTTGGGGACTGGCTTTACAATGAAGAAAATGGGGTTTGATATAAATCTAGTCTTTACAAAGCAATGCAAACCACTACTTAATTCCATGCAGTATCTGTACATCTCATTTTATTTGTAAGCTAAACTATTACTCACAAGTGTAAGCTATAGATCAGAAAATATTGCATACATTCGTACTTGGTGTAAATAACCAAGTAGTTTAGTTTTTTTCAAATTACAAGATTCTTTGTAATTTGTGTTCTTTCCTAATCTAAAATCCTAGAAATTTTTTCAGCTGAACTTGATATGTTCCTAAGATCTAGATCCAAAAACACTCAGATGATTTAACTGAAAATTCCTCTAACACTTAAGTTGACAGTTGTGAATCTTAAAATCCAGCTGGCATTTATGTAGTTTTTTTTACTAATCAATTCAAAAGTGATGGGACTTTACCACCCTTCTACAAGTTATACTACATATAAGACACTGCTCAGGTTTTCATCAAACCTCCCAGCAAGGATAAAACACACTTCTTGACAGACACAGATCACTGAAAATTAGCCTAAAAGTGGAAGGGGAACAATCACAATATTGACGTTTTTGACAGCTAAAATTTTTAGTCCTAGCCAGGATCGGCTTTTGGATTGCAAACGGTTTCAAAACATATAACAGTGTAACTAGGTGAATAGGACATAAAAACTGGATGTTTTTTTTTTTAAATTTCCATCAAATTGCATGACAAAACTATGTTATGGACTTACATGTGTCTTAGCAATATTTCAGTCTTAGGGCTTTATAGAATTATGTTAATTTTCACACTGTGAGATCTATAGATTAATATTTTTTTTCTCACTGATACACTTTCTAAAGAGTTAATTTTTTTTTCTCTTAAACTGATTATTCTAAATTTAAGCTGTTAAGAAAAAATATTCTTTTTCTTATGAACACACACAAATCCTTACAGAAAAGCTCCTGGCTAAAGTGAGGTGTTTCTGGTCCAAGCAGGGAGGAAGAGGGAGGAGGAGGAGGGGAAAGAAGAGAGCGGAGGAGGGGTGGGTGGAACATTTATCTTCTTTTCACCATGGGAGAGTGTCCCAGGCCCCTCCCTGCGATTCTGAAATCTTTGACTGAAATCAAGCTTCCCTGGTTTCAAACTTGGCAGGAGTGTGCCCAGATGCTGGATGGTAGCTGGGATAAGAATTAACAGGGAAGGACTCACTGAGTTACTTCTAATGAAATAATTTTGTACTGTCATTTTAGATAATTAGACATTGGCATAGAACCTCAGTCTGCTTTCCCCAAACCTCTGGTGGAAAAGCTTTACTCCAGCCCTTTCCAGACTTTTAAATATGTTTGTGGAAAACTTCCCAAGGTCTTGGGTTTTCCTTTGGTTGCAAAATATATGTTTGGACTCGTAGAAACTATCTTGGGAGGGCAAATATTTCCTATTCAGCTCTTGTAACAAAACAAAACAAAAAACCAAAAACCTTTTTTCTTTTTTACTTAATTATAAATGTTGCTAAGAGATAGATACTTCATTCCTTAAAATTGCTTTTTCATGGAACAGTACAAATATTAGCAGACAAAGCAAGCTGGTCTTGCTGTATTGTAAGGCGCTCCAGAGAACAGGCCAATAAATATATTGAAAAGAAAAAAATGCTGGGAAATGCTTGTTATGAAATTAATTAGATATTTAAACAGGAGGAGCTGATTTCTGTAAGAGAGGAAGGATTTCTGTAAAACCAAGAGTGCTTTTTAATCTTTCATAGTGGTTCAGAGATTCAGTCCTTGAGTGAAGAAGTCCTAGAGGGCAGCTCTAATGTGTTGGTAAGCAAAAAACATGGACCAGTGAATAAGAAGGCAGTATCTGCTTTATAAATACATAGAGACAGCTTCACCTCTATAATGTATTCATCATGAAGCACTCTGGCCCCATGTCTTGAGAAACATTAAAGTGTTACTGTTACTGCAGTGTCCTGCTTAGTGTTACTGCACAGTCTTTAATCTTTAAACAAATAATCTTAAACTCTTTAAACAAATATATCTTTTGGGCTTGTAATCATGGTATGTTGCAGGGTATTTCTTTATGTTTGAATAATCATGGGCCTAATTTTTGAAGTGTCAATATGTCTGGCTGAAATGGAATCAATGGTATCAAACTCCTTTAAACTAGCTAAGGAGCTGGTCCTGTGTGCTTAAAAATAACCTAACGAGGGAAGGACTGGTCTACCTACTGAGAGGTTTCGTGACCTACTTCTGCAGCTCCCCCGCTCTTTTGGGAAAGCTCTACTGGGTTTCTGGTTCTTCATCTCCTTGGTCTCTCCCAAATCACTCACAAAAGCAAATTCCACCAGAGAGAGAGAGAGAGAGAGAGAGAGAGAGGGAGGGAGAGCTGCTTCTGTATATGTTAATAATACACAGCTCTATAAATAATTAATAAAAAATACCACTGACTTTGAATTATGATGTAGTAATTCACTCTTAGCTGTTTAGATGGCTCTCAGCCTTCATCCTGGCACTGCATGAGGCACCGGGGATGAATGATTATCCTGTCATGCAGACTGTGGTTTCT
This sequence comes from Nicator chloris, assembly GCA_013400495.1. NCBI lineage: Eukaryota > Metazoa > Chordata > Aves > Passeriformes > Pycnonotidae > Nicator > Nicator chloris. The sequence goes on along the minus strand of WAAE01005390.1, from coordinate 218,329 downwards.
AGTTGCTTAAATTCAGCACTACACCTATCAGACAGGATCATGCAGCTGATTATGGCCCACCATATGGATGGTCATAATCAGACTGATTAACTTTTAAAATTGCTCAAAGATGCATCTATGGGAATGGCGTCAGCCACAGACTGTGAGGGCTTCATCATGTTGGAACCTAGAGCTGGTCCAAAGAATTGTCTAAACTTGTGATCATATTTAATTTAGTCACTTGTGCAGATATTCTGGTGAATCCTATGGACTGCCTAGTGTAAGAAATAGGCCCAGACATGAGTCCCTGCATACCGCTGTCGTCGCTGCCTGTGGCTAGGTCAGCTGCCAGCGAGGTGCAGGGCCGGGGCGCGCAGGGCTCTGCGGTTCCCGTGCTGCATCCGCTGCGCGCCGCCGCTGCCCTGGGGCCCGCGTGGCTGACGCTGTGGGGCCGCTGCTGCATTGTCGAGGTCCCCTGTTGACATGCCAGCTGCTGGCACTGGCTGCACCTGGCCCACTCTGGCCGGCGCGGCACGACGCCCCAGCCCTGCTGCGGCTCTCCTGCCGCAGTCGGCGCCTGCTGCTCATGGAGTGCCACAGTCCCACTGCCCGGTGCTGGTGCCGATCGGCACAGCCCGGATGGGGCGGGCGGTGGCTGCGGCGGTGGCATGTGGCTCTGTTCGGAGCCCAGCAGGGGCGGCTGGGGCCGGTGAAAGGAGAGGGAGCAGGGCGGGCAGAGAGGAAGGGAACAGCCAAGGGAGCCATGTCGCATAGCCAGCCTGTCAGTGACAGGCGAGGAAGAAAGAGAAGGGGCAGCAGAAGCAGCGGCAGGCAATGAAGGGAACAAGCCCAGACATGTCGGAGGGGGGGACCCACCCCTCCAAATTAGCATGTGAGGCGGAGAGAAAGAAGGACCCTAAGCATTATGGGACTAGGTTGAGAGGAGAAGACTGTCCTGCCACAAGCTGACACATATTTGGGAGACTTGATCAGTGCTCTGGGTTTGGGGAAGGGGTGGACTCACTCCTGGTCCTAGTTTGAGTTTTCGCCATGACTTGTGAGAAACTGAAAAAGCGGGGACCCCCGGCCAAAAGCAGGAACACGGTAACTCCTTCAGGACTCGGTTGAGGACAGAGACTTCTGCTGCATTGTACCCTAGTGGCAGATCTGGTCACCTGCTCCCCTGAGTGGCCAGTGGAAGCTACAGCAGTGCACCCTGCCAAGCCTTCTGCACCGTTGACTTCTCCAATAGAAGACTGGACTCTTGGACACACCCTGCTGAGCTTCCTGCACAAAAGACTGAATTTTTGGATGCACCCTGCCAAGCTTCCCACACAGCTGATCTCTTTAATGAAGAGCTGAGTTTTTAATAAAGGCTTCAGCCCTATTCATTTCACCTAGTACAGAGCAAAGTCCTGTTGCTCCTCTGGTGGTGGATATGTTCATATTATCATTCTCCAGCTGTTCACTCCATAGGAAGTCATTGCACTCTCTGCTGTGCCTCTCCAAGTTCTCCATGATGATTACGTTTGTGTGACTCTATCCCTAAAAAGGGAATATTATTTTAAAAAAGCCTTGAAAAATGAGATTGTATTTAAAACAAACAAACAACCACCAAACTGAGAAGCTGGGCGTTAACTGAGTAGCTGGGAGCTGAGTAAAAGAAGTTGTCCATGGGAGATAGAGAACAGGAGCAGAAATACAACCCAGTCTAGTCACCTGCAGATGACTCAGCCAGCTCTCGTTTGCTTCCAGGTGATTCACCACATGCCAGTGTCAATCAAAATGGATCAGAAAGATGACACCTGAAAAGTGCCAGTTTTTCCTCTGTTAATTACAATGGGATCCTGAGGTGGCTTGCTCAAGTATAGATGACTACTCTCCAGAGCCCTAAAACTTGGGGAGGTGAGGCTTGCCTTTTAAATCCCTGTATTCCCTGTTCTCTGTAGCATTCTGTTAGTCTGCCAGCACACAGAAGAGTGAAAGGCCACAGCATCACTAACAACCTGTTCATCAAATAAATGTGTTAAAATGCTGTAGTGGAGAAGTAACTGCTGACATGGAGCTCGTAGGGGTGTAAAATCCCCACAGAAGCCTTGTCTCTGACTATGGCCTGCAAAGGGGAGGTGGAAAACTTGGTTGGGTTATCCCAGATAGAAGGAAAAACACCAAAGTATTTAGATCCACAAGTGAGGCCTCCCTCCTCTTCAGGGGAAAAATGGGGCCCCAGAAGGAGTTTGGTGCCTTTGTCCTGATTTCTGAGTGAAGCAAGCCTTTGAGGGGAAACAATGCTAATAGAGTCATCCCTTTGGCACATGAGCCAGGCTAGAAAGAAAGCCTGTTAATCCCCTCTTATAGTCTCTCTCTTTATACCCTTAGGCTGCACACAAACTGGCCAAGTACAAGAACAAAAGCTGACTAGAAAAATCACTCCTGTGACTGTTGTTCTCATGAGCTATTATCCCCTTTATTAAGGAGCAGGCTCAGAACAACCTCTCTTAAGGACAATGTTCTGTGAAGAAATCTGATTATCATGCTGATTTAGGTGAAACTTGGCCCTCTGGCTCGCCTCTCCCTCTGTCCTCCCCTCTCGCTCTGCCCTCCCCTCTTCCTCTGCCCTCCCTGCCCATTTTCCTTACTGTGCTTTTAAGCGGTAGTGCCATCAGCCAAGCTGGAGGAATGCCCCGACCCCAGCCCTGCCCCTTGCTTCTTCAGGACATCAGTATCAACTTGCAAGTTAAGTTTGTCTTCGCAGCCATTACTTTAAGGCATTTTGTTATATAAGTTTTACAATAAAAAGAAAAAAATAATCTTGAACTACGCATTTGTGTATCATTTTAGAGGTGGGATCTTCTAGAGAAGGGCAAGACATGACACTGTTCACCAGAATTACTGGTGTCCTTTCTGGTATTTCTTTACTTATGATAATTTAGAAATTAAGGTATGTGGTATTTAATTTGTTTCTTTATTTTTAATTTGTTTATATGAAGCTTGTTAATAATTTGGATTATCTTCTCTGCAGTTTATATTTGAGAATAGAAATCCTCATCAATGTCCTTTTTCACAGTGATTGAATGGAGATGCACCTTCTTGACGTAGAAGGCAATGTGGCCCAAGTTCTTTTGTGTCAGTCAAATTAAAAGAGGAAAAAGATGGCTCTTCTGATCTTTGTAGAAAGTACATTTCCAGAGGCTTTTGGAGAAACCCGTCCTTCATTGAAATGCACTTGACTGAGAAGATACTTTGAAAATATAGGGTGCAAACAACTCCTCCAGGTGTTTTGTTGGAGAAAAAGGAGCAGGAGGGATTTGTCATACTTGGCTATACCGAGCATGGAATGTCTTTTTTGGAAAACTGCATCAAGAATAGCTATGTTGCACCTTGTGTTCCTACAATGAAAATGGTTAAAAAGATCAGGTTAGACTTATCTGTAAGAATTTTACAAATTTTGACTAAATGTGACATTTCCATTAATGTATTGCCAGTATGATTGAGGATGATGCATGAGATAACACTGAGTTAAGGGACCTATGAACTGAATAATGGAGGTTCTTGAAGTAAAGTAGTAAGTATCTTTTTCAGACTGTGTGTTTACAGTTTTCTGACCCTTCCAGTGTTGGGCAATCAAAAATTTTATCTACAGTATACCCTGACTTTTCAAGTCACAATCCTATTTAAGGCCAGACAACAGGAATAAATGAAATCAATGCAAAGAGCCACGCATTAATTTGTGTGATTTTTTTTGTACTCTATAAGGTATTTGTGAAATGAAATTAAGTTACTCTAATAATGGTTTAATTATAGGTAGGCCAGATGAGACTGTTGGTATTTAAAGACAGGGAATGTGTATATATAAAGAAATGAAACTCCTGTCACACTGGAACGATAAAACAAAAAAACGATGATAAGATAGAGTGATGTTTAGGCTTATGTCTGAGGCTGACTGGAGCCAGATGTTGGATTTAGATGTGGTGGTTGCTAGATTCTTATGAGCTTTCTGCTGCTGAGAGCGCACCAGAGTGGGGCAGAGAAGAACTGCCCTGATGCTATTGTGACCATAAGCTACAAAGTACAAGTATAGTCACTCCTCCTTTTGAAGACCAAGTAAAAACCAGAACTAACAAGAGAAAGTTAAGGTTTGTGAATTTTTTGCACAAATGGGACTCATTATGGGATATCTAAGTGGGCAGATTGGGTGTTTCTAATTTTTTCAAAAGCCAGACAAATAAGAGGATGTTTATTTGGTCATATGTGCAAACCAGGCACTTCTGAAGCTGGAGGGAAGGAAAACCTTTTCGCTTCAGAATTGAGGTTTGAGCATGCTTATACCTTATTCCTGGGTGAAGAAGAGGGAATTTGGAGACCCTCTTGACCACCATGCTGAATATGGTCTCATTGGGCTTGGCTGAACCTACAGATCATGTCTTGCACATTTAATCAGGAATAATCTAGGAAGGTGTTGCACAAAGCCACTAGAACCCATGTAGGACCTACAGTAGCAAATATGAGAGAAGAACCACTGGGAATATCCTGACTCATTATTCTAAGAATTTCTTTCTCTATTAAAATAACTACTTAAATAATTCATAAGTTTTTATTTTCCTGAGAATTCAGCTTTAATTGAAGAGGGATATCTGAAAAATGGAAGTGATATTCCTGAGCCAGATGTTTGCCAGCATTTTTAGTGGCTTCTTAAAAAGCCAATCGTGAGAACAAGTCTTCCTTTGTGACAGGTCCTTCAGCATTCTCCTGGCCAAGCCTTGGTAGATGTTCAGCTTCCTCAGGGGGCTTGAATTTGATCCCCTTCCATTTTCCTTCTGGCCTCGCTGATGCATTTTGAAGATACATATTCACAAGTTAAGACATCACATATTGCTTACTCCTGCTCTAGCACAAACAGGATTTTAATATTAATCTTTGTTTACTCAACAGTGTAAATTGTATTTAATCTAATATCTGTTAAATTTAATATTGATAAATTGGGCACTTTCTTAATGTATGTTCACATTCTGTCTTAGTTGATAATATATGTGCTGTATAGATGTGATGCATTGGCTTTATAAGCACAGAAATAAAGATAAGAATACAAAAAGCTTTTGCAAACCAAAACTACTTTGTGAAGTAATGGAACTTTGAGAGCTGCAGTTCATTCCATGGGCTCGGTTGATCTAATATATCATAAACCCTGACAGGGCAGGTTTGTTCCCTCAACTTTTGACTGTGCATTGCTTCAACTGTTGCTGTGGTTCTGGTGGTGTTTGGATCTGTAATGAACCAGATTGACTCACTTATCCAGAATAAAATTGAATGGATAAAAATGGGGGAATTTTGTCTTGGGTTAATGAGTTGAATCATCTTCACACAGGGCCTGGGGAATGCTGTGCATAGTGAAGGCTGATGGAGAGGGAGAATGATGACTCTTAGAATGATGGCCTCTGTCCCAGGCTGCATGGCAAGCTCCTGCAGGTTGCTGTCATGGAACTCCCTCATTGTCCTGGGGCTTTCAGAGTCCAGGTGACATTTTGGCAATCTCCGACTGAAAAATGCCGTATTTTTTTGCAAAGCCACATTTAGAACAATGATATAGGGCCCAATCCTGTGAGGTTTTAGCCATCTATATAATCTTCTATATAGTTAAAGATCTGAGCATGCAGGCAGCATGTCTGAACTTGGAAAATTCACTTGGCTTCAGGTGAAGCCTGAGCTCAAAGCACAATAGGTACACCTGAATAGGGATATTCAGAGGACACAGAGCAGATGCCAAGACCAGACCTGCTTGCTTGCAGTTGTGAAGGGGATTCTTAAAGGCACAACCCTGCCCATTCATCTGTGTAACCAGCTCAGGCAGGTAGGCAAGTCCCTCTTTTTTCACTCATTAAAATAACTATGGGATGAGGAGCCTGTTTGGCTGTGTTTTGGTAGATTTTTTGGGCTAGAGGCTTCCCCAAAGCTGGGCTACCTCTCCCCCCATCTCATCTCTACTTCCCACTCTGCATGACCCTCTGGCAGGCTGCCCATGTGGCCACAGCCACGCATGCCAGCACAGCCACCTGTGCCAGCACGGCCACCCATGCCAGCACATCCATCCATGCAGCTGCACTCCCCTGCCCAGTGGACAGCTGCACAAACACGGGGGTTGGCAGGAGGCAGCCCCAGGGTGGCAGGGAGAAGGCAGAGCCCCTGCCTCCTTATGCTGGCATGGCTGCCAAAATATTTTCATGGGAAAAGTAATCTCAACCCCTGGCAGCCTGGGTACTCTGAGCTCTATAAAACCCAAGAACATGACAAACCCCAAGCACCTCAATCCTCAGTGGAGGGGATGGCTATTCAGGGCTGAATGCCAGGCTGGGGGTGTCGGTCACAATTTCCATTGGCTTGCCTGGCTCCAGCAAGAGAAGATCCTGCAGTGCCCATCTAGAGAGGCTCACAAGTTACTGCTCAGCCTGAGCAGCCAGACCGGTTTCGAACATGACTGCATGAATGAGCACGGTATGGCTGTAACAGGAGACCAAGTGGGATCCCACAGAATGGGAGGTAAGGTGACAGTTGCAGGTGGCTGTGGCTCCCAGCACAGCTTATTTAGGCACTTGTGGGCATCATAATTTCTCAAAAAGCGGAGAAATTATGTGAGAGGCTTACATGGACACGATACAAATACCTAACATCCCTGCCCTGATATTACATTAATGCTATCAGAGTTAAGTGTAATTTCTCGTGTCACACAATTTAAGATATGAGTTTCCCCCCGCCCACCTTGTCCTCCCCCCAGTTCTCTCCATACACAAGAGGTGGCTTTTTGGTGTCCTGGCCTGTGCATGCTGCACTGTGGAATGCAGTGGGATTTTCTCCTTGGTCTGTGTTGTGTATTTTTCTTCTTTTCTTTTTTTTTCTCTTCAACATTTAGGATACTACCATAGCCTACATATTTTTAGACAATAGCATATATTGATACAATTGATACAATTTGTGATTAACTGTAACTTTAATCTCAGTAATTAGCATTATTTTTACAGGATGTATCAGAGAATGCAGCAGAAATTGTAGAAAGCTATTTTAAAGGACTCTTGTTTTGAGGCACTTCCAGCTTATAAATAAAAACCACTTTCTTCAACTTTCCTAAAAAATAACTTTTTACTATTATCAGGCTTTCAAAACACACTCTTTTCTTACAAGGAAAATACTGCTCCAATACTGTGTTGAGGTTATTTATGGCTAACTACATCCATATCTTTCCAGTGTTTTGCATACCTGCTACTTGTCCATGTTTGAGGTCCACAAAAGCACAAATAAAACTTGCAGTCACCATCACTTGCTCCCCTGTATTGGAAAAGCAGCCTTATGTAATAGACTGGAAATGACAGGTAGGCATACCAGAGAAAAATCTAGACTTGGTGTGAGTTGCTCATACCTTTGCTGACATCTCTGGTGATGTGCAGGCAGAGCACACTAACAGGGCTGGGTGTTCCAGGTGGGGCAGAACACAGTGTGCTTTCATCTGGTATGTACTGACTATCCAAAATAAGTGCACTTCATCTGCTCTGTGACAAGAAAGAATTACATTCTAGCATAACCAGAAATAAAATGCTATGCTTTGTCTATTTGTATATTAAGCAGAAAAATAACTAAAGCCTGTTGTTTCAACAGTTTGAAATGTGTAAGTCAATTTAAAACTGTACAATCCTCGTATGGATTTGGGCTCTGATACTATATCTTTCTGCTTGTAGGATAATAATCCTTATTATGCTTTATTCTAAAGTTTCTTCTGTTCTTGCTCTGACAAAGCCAAATCGAAGCAAGAGTGGCAGGGCATCTGTGAGACACATAGACCTTAGCCGGCAGAAAACAGGTCAGAAGTGGTAGTACTTCTGCTTCTACAACTGTCACAAAGCTGCTGAAAGCAGATCCTGAGAATGTCTACATGAAAAAAATGATAAAACCAAAACACCGCAGTGCAAAGAAGCTCTCTGTTTAAAATTTCCCTCTAACCTTTCTGTTCTCTAAGTCATAGGAAAGGATTTCCCAGAAGCAGAGAGCAAGACCCAGAGCAGAAGCAGAAGAGAACTGATGGCTGGATGGCAAGGAGAGACAGAGTGGACTGCCTGGAGGTGGAAGCATCCATCCAAGTCCATCCATCTGGACTTAATCCAGATGAAGAAATAAATGGTGACTCTGAAACATAACACAGGGTTTATCATGACAGGAGTGAAAGGTTATAAACACATAAACTGTTTATTTGTATGAGACCACAATGGTCCTTGTCATCCATGTGGTGTTGAAAGGAGTGACTTGCATCTAGGGGATGCAGAAAAACAAAAAAAGTTTTTGTTACATTAAACTAGTAACAGTTTAATAGAATAAGATTGAAAAAGAGGATGAATATTGAAATTAGACAGGGATGACACTGTAAGAATTTAAGTGTAGCATTTGACAGCAGCAGTATCATTCAGGGAAAAATAAGCAACACTAATCAACATCAGATGTATTGGTATTTTAAAATAGACTTTATTTAATGACAATAAATATAAAGAAATCTTAATATTCAGAAACTAATTGCAAACATTCTTAGAAAAAATACAAAAAATACACTCTTACATTCTGAATTTTACTGACATACACAGAGTCTAAAACAGTGGTGATAGTCTGTAATTTATGGTGCTTTATGGTTAAGGCAATGAAATGGTCACCGGTCCAGATTCACCCTGACTTCAACAGATCTGTACATAGTAGGAGTCTGGCCTACATATCAAGTGTAGAAAAAAGGTAAAATGGATTCAGAGTTTAAAACAAATGCTGATTTTGCCTTCAAACAGATCTTTAATTAAAGTGACCAAGCCTAAAAAAACCAATTACAAACACTCATATGTTGGCAACTGGCTCCCAGCATTTTGTTCTTATGCCCCCGCATAGCTTCCTGTGTGCAAGCAGAGCACATTTCAGCAGCTGGAAGTAGAGGCTTTGGAAACTGCTCAGCTTAAATCAAACCATTAAAATGCAATTATTAGGCACTGTGTTGGTTTCCCTCTTCTTTGATTCAGAACTCTGCTGTGAATAACACTGAGCACATTGCAAACTGGACTGAATTCCTGATGTAATGTCTTCTGAAATGAAATGTTACAGCTACATTAGCAAGGAGCATGGCATTTCAGAAGCAAATCACTAGAGAAAAAAGTTAATGTTGGCTAGGTGATGCCCATGCAGAGCTCACCACTCTCTTCAGCCCAGCTCTGGTTTCAGCTCTGCAGACTAAGTGCCTGTCAGCAACCATTAAGTACGTATCTAAAAGCTGCCTTCTGGGTCAGTTTGAACCAGAAGGAACTCAGTCCATGTGTGCCCAGACTAGTCTGTGATGTCTCCCAGAAAATGGAGACAAGTGGAAGACTGGTTTCAAAAGCACATTTGTCATCTGAACAAAAAAAGTTTACATAGAAACACACTCAGGACTGATTAGGATTTTATTATGGGAGGAACTCAAGCCATAGGCATGTAGGCTTTGCTGATGTAGCAGGTTTTTTAATTGTTATTTTAAAGGCAGGAATATAAACTCTTTATGACACTGAGGACTAACTCCCCCTTTAGGAAATGATGCCATCTGATGTAGGAAGAAAAAACTTGGAGAGTCCCCAGGTATCAAACAAGGAGCAAAAGTCTAGGCACTCCTGAAAATCAGCCTGAAGCTCTGCCGCTGCTCACAGTATGACAATTTGTTTATTTCCTTGTCTCTTAAACTGTCAAAGAGCTTCCTTAAGACCAAATAATTACCTGGAATAGTCCATTTTGTGCTGCCTTTCCCCCCCCTTATCACAGGATGCATCCAGCCCAGCCCTCTAACACCACACCTGGAAAGGTATTTAAGGCACACTGCTGCTGTGATCACTGATGAGGGAATAAAAATGGCATCTCTCATCTGAACACAACTGCATATGAGAAAGATCCAGTTGAAAGCTAAAATCAAAAGCTCCAATTATGAAAGGAGCTGACTGTCCTTTCTAACCCAACTCATTTTGCACAGGGAAATCGTGAGTACTTCACTCAAATTGTTCCTTGAAACAGTTTTCTGGACAAAACTTTGCTTTAACTGAAAGTCTGGTATATTATGCAGTGGCAGGACCAGAGGCAGTGGGCACAAACTGAAACACTTTTTCACTGTGAGGGTGACTGAGCAGTGGCACAGGTGGCCCAGAGAGGGTGTGGAGTCTCCATCCCTGGAAATATTCGAAATAAGAGAACACCAGCCTGGCTGAACAGAGAGCTTTGCCTGGAACTCAGGTAAAAAAGGAGGGTTGATGACCTTTAGAAGAAGGGGCAGACAGCTCAGGAAGACTAATGCTGTGAGGTTATGCAGGGAGAAAATTAGAAGGGCCAAAGCCCAACTAGAACTTAATCTAGCTACTGCTGCAAAAGGCAATAATAATGTTTCTATAAACATGTTAGCAACAAAAGGGGGGCTAAGGAGACTCTCGATCCTTCTTTGCATGTGGTGGAGAACACACAAAGGATGAGGAAAAGGCTGAGTGCTTAATGCCTTTTTTGCCTCAGTCTTTAGTAGTAAGACCGGTTGTTCTCTGAGAACCCAGCCCCCTGAGCTGGGAGACAGGGGCAGGGAGCAGAATGAAGCCCTCATAATCCAAGGGGAAATGGTCAGTGACCTGCTACACCACTCAGACAGACACAAGTGTCTGGGGCCGAAGGGGTGCCGATCTGCTCCCAGCTTGAGCAGACCTAGTGTTCACCCGGCCTGCCTGGATGGCCGGGCTCAGAGAGTGGTATTTAAAAGACATGTAGATGTGGCACTCAGGGATATGACTTAGTTGTGGACTTGGAAGTGTCAGTTAATGGTTGGACTTGATGATCTTAAAGATCTTTTCCAACCTGAATGATCTTATGATTCTGTAGGGTTTGCTTCAAAAGACAGGCTTGAGTTGCACAGCACTCTATATGTGGAGATTTTGCTGCAAAATTCATAGGTTTAATTCCTTCTGATTATTGACTGGATAAAATACATCTTCTAAATGCTATTTAGTTTCTGTAAATGTACTTCATACATAAAAGGCTATATGAATAATCTGCCAAAAAATTCTGCATATCTATTGCATTTAAGAAAAGTACAAAATTACAAACATAAAGTAATCACCTGGTTTATAGAGTACAGGAATATTTTGCTTTTTTAAAAAGGTTGTGGTTTTCATTATTTATATGAATTGGTCCATTAAAACTGTTAAAAGAGAAAGCAAGTTAATAATCTGCCTATCACTGCTTCAGGCACAAAATAGGCCTCCACATACATGCCTAATCTGTAATTTCCTGATTCCCAGTTTGCAGCTGGAGCCAAAATAAGCAAGCAGATCGGCAGCCTGATTTGAATATGACTGATGGCTGTAGCACATGCCTCCACACCTCTGACATCCTTCTGTATTATTTAAAGCTTCATAGTATGGTTAAGGCCTATTAAATGGTTTATTCCAATCTCCCATTTCAATTATTAGTCTTGTCAGAATTCACTTTATCATGCAATGTTGTATCAAAATGTTCGGCTGAAGGTTTTTCCTATGTCAAAACATCAGGGAAGAGCACGTTCTAGTATGAGAGAAATGCAAAAGACAGCCCTCCACAAATATTGATTTAGTATGTGAAAAGACTTTTAACACTTATTGCTTTTACAGGTAGGAGACCTTCAAGGCTATGAGCATTTAGCTCAGAATGGGCGAGTGAACTAATGAAAGTACATTGACAGGGGAAAGATAAAAAGCCTGAGTTTTCTACTCACTTGGAGTGCTGTAAGGTCAGTTTGTATGCATTGATTTCAAAGGCAATTCTCCTGTTTACACAGAGATTGATGAACAGGATGGGCTTACAGTCCTGTTGCTTCTTGTGATCCAAGTCCATGATTAATTGAAATACCTTGTTATCCATTTAAGTCTCAGTATGCATAGCTAATTCAGAGTAGCAAAAAAACCACACTTAGTAGTTCCAATGGCTTAACAATGGGATTCTGTATTTTCAATACAAAAATTACAATGGAAGTTGTATTTTCTTTCTTTTTCCTTCATGTTTTGGCTTTTCCTCTTCGTTTTATTGCTAAGGTTTGCATTAGCAAGCAATCAAAGCTCCTTCATTAGATGCAATGATATTCTTACAGCAAGTCATTCTTGTTCTTAAGGTTTTTTTCAAGTCAGACTAGTTATCTAACAGCTAATGCCTAAAAAAAGTAGAAAGCAGCCTTGGTGTTTGGGAATTAATCTGCATCTTCCTTAGAGGATAAATAATTTTCACCTTCTTTTTTTTTTTTTTCTTAATATGTCCTAAAAAGCTGTTTAAAAAGATGATAACTCTTCTCTGCATTGCAGTGGTTGCATTTGTCGAAGGAAAACTGGTGAATGAGTATGTAGGAGTTGCAAAAAACAACATTTAGTAAATCTAAAGTGCTTCATAGCTATTGGTAATATCTGGACAGGTATTAGTTATCCAAGTACTGTTATTCCAAAAGTACTTATTCATCTTTAGGTCGGAAAGTGCTGTGTGCTCCTTTGATGATTTTGTCGGCTATTTTGCCCATGTTTTTTTTCACACCTTTCAGATCATTCTCATGTAATAGTTTCTGTGTGAGGTACTTTTCTCGTTTGACCTTGCTCTTGGTCTTTTGTGATACATCCGGAATTACATATGAAATAATAAACTTCACAAAGTATATGACATGCTGGGAAAGATGAAAATGAAAAAATGTCAGTCAGGCTGAACAGGACATTGTTATGATTATAAATGAAATGTCACTTTTTGTCTTAAGATTCTGTGCTGATTCAGTACCACTATCTAATGTGGTAGAAAAAGATTTTAAAAAGACGTGACTAATAAGATAGAATAATTATCTGATAACAAAAAATTTCTGATTTTCCAATCCTGATTTGAGCAAGGACTTCTCTGCCTGCTTTGGGGTAACCCTGACACACACTGCTTCCCTCCTGCATGGAAACACTGGTTACAGTTTCCTATAAGATTTTTTAGGTTTGTTCGAATTACTCTGGGGCAATTACTTTTCTCTGACACAGGAAATCTGCTCTAACCAGTTTCTGATGACTTTAGTAGTCCCTGGATCAGGCCTTAAATACATTTTAAAATTAAATAATAAATAAATTAAATCATACCCAATATTTCCCTCTCTTCATCTTGGATTGATTCCCATCTTTTGTAAGCCCAGGTCGTAGCTGCAGAGGAAGGAGCAATTGCTTCTTGATGATCATCTAGAGATTCACTTCTTATAGAGACTGTCTTTATAAACTTTTTTCTGCCATCTATTGTACCTGTATTATGTACATGTATTATGTACAGGTATCATGTATATGCATTCAGGACGCTGTGTGCAAACTTCCTCTAAGTACATGTATTCTGTTTCTGCTACTAAAAATTATTCTACAGTTCTTGAGAAAAGAAGATGCAGATTTGTGGGGCAATCCTCAGCTGATGTCATGATTTCAGAGAATTCTTTTTCTAATGTTGCTACTCCCAAGTTCATTGCTCATGCTAGCACACATCACCAGCTCCGATAGCTGTGCCTGGACCTAATGCCTCTGAAGGATTTTCTGCAGGAAGGGAAGAGAATAAGCAATGCTCAAACCCCCATACACTGACCTCCATGACAATGATGAAAGCCAGCTTGGCTGCGATGACATGCCAGTAATATATGTTGTGCTCATATTGGTGCTGGTGACCAGGAGGGTAGCGGAGATCCCGGTACCTGAAAGCAACGCAGGAAAGTCAGGAGCTGGTCGCTGCCACCTCTGCAGTACGGCACTCTGGCCAGAGGATGGAGCACGACATGGCCCTGCTTAATGTGTCCAGGAACAGCTAGATCGGGGAACTGCTGTGACGGCTAAAATCCTATCTCCAAGATAGCCCACATTTAGCTGAAATGCCGTATATTTGCCATCAGAATTACTGATAAAAATTTTAAGGTACTTTTTTTTGGAAAACTATCAGCTAGGAGAAAGCCAAATTAAAATAAGAATTTTCTGAGTAGCACAAACTTACGGGTGAATACCACTCCATCCTGCCATTTAAAATAAACTGGGTTTTCCTGTGTTTTAATGTTTCTTATGGGATGTTGTTAATTGAATTAGACGACTTAGATATAAAAACCATTATTTGGCTATAAATATCCATTATTTAGATATAACCATTATTTAGATATAACAAACAGTAACTGGAAAATGACAAATGCTTATTTGATACTTGCCTGCATGTCGTTCGGTTCCCGAACCAAGAGGAAAATGGCTTGCTTGCATTCTTGAAGTCTGATACATTAAAGACGGAAAGTGTGCTGTTTATATATCCCTTCATAGTGTGACTGCTGTGACTCCCATAAGGAGGGACTGAAAAGGACCAGTAATAAACCAGACGAGGAATCATGTCAGATGTAAAAGCAATGATCATAGCCTGCGTTTCAGAAAGAGAAGACAAAAAAGCAGAGCAGCATTAAAGAAGTAAGCTTTAATATGTATTCCTTTGCCATATACTTGTCATCTCAAAAGTTAGCATATGAGCTAAAAATAGAAAATATGTTCTTTTCCCATCAGTAGTTGTTCATTCTGTAAATGAGCATGTAGTCTCTCATGGGCACAAAACAATCCCTTTCTGGCAAGTGCACTCTGTACAGTTTCTAAATTATGCTAGCTCTGCTGAATGCCTTAAAACAGTTATACTATAAAACACTTTTTTCACATGCATGAAGAGGAGATCAACAAATGTGCTTCTTATGACTACTTATGAGATGCTTAAAGAAATTCTGCATGATGAAACTAATGGAAACAACAGAGTTGTTCTTCAGTAATAGAAAATAAATGTCACCAGGTTCTCTGATGTCTGAGTAAAGGAATTAAATAAATTAGATATATAACTGACCTGTCTCTGATCCTAAAAACATCCTGCCCTTTCTGAGGTGCTAGCCAGCCCAAATTCATCTTGGTACTTGTTGCCTCCTACTATAGCGTAGTACATGTGGAAACTGCTCTTGATGCCAAGATAATTTTTTTAGTAGCAGCTGCACAGTGCTGTTTTACATGACGTGACCATTTGTTTTTATCTTGCTCCCAAGAGAGTCCCTGTCCTACTCAGTCTGCTAGTCACAAACTTGGTAGGAAATATGATCTGTGGGTTTGTTGTGGGAAGTCTTTTCTAAACTCATGAACTTCTCAAAACATCCTATTCTGGAGGACAGGTTAACTATGTTTAATCCAATTTCCTCCCCTGCTACTGCAAGTTCAAAAGGTTTCCCTGTGAGGAAGACTTTCCACAGGCAAGATCTGCAGCTGAATATTTAGCAAGAGGCTGTCCAGCAAACTCATGACAGCAGGCGTCTCTGGTGCGCAGCACCTGGGAAGGAGTGACCAGCTGCACTCCAGGACTGAAAGAGAAGTGTTTTGTGCATACAAGGATAAAAATACCCACTTGACAACACGGATGGAAAGAACCAGGAAAGAGACATGAAGGAGAAAGGTGTGAAGCAGCGATCTGATGAGATTGGGGGAAGGAGGTTTAGGCAGAAATGTATAAAAGAGGCAGAAAAAAATACAGGAAAATCGTGGGACAGAGTAAGAAGCAAAGTCAAGCAGTAATGGGTAACAGAGGAGCATAAAAACTGGTTAATTTCTGTATTTTATTCCAGTCTGCAATTCGTGAAGTCTGTATTTCCTTATTTTGATGACATGGGACAAAAAATTTCCATTTTTGTGCAACACTCCCAGCCAGACAGTCCCAGCCTGAGGACGTATTTGTAACAGCTGTAGAAAATGGTAAGGGGAGAGAGGAGAAATGATGAAAAAAAAAGGGGATACCTCTCCTACATTGTTCCTTGAACAATGCTTTGGTGGCAGTGCTAGCTAAAACAACCTCCTGCCTCTGCCTCTAGCACTTGACTTGTGCTCTGCGCTGGCTTGGGCATTCCTGGCCCCATGCAGCAGATCAGATGACAATGCTGATCTGACTGGGAATCACCACTGGATCCTTTCCCTGGTCTGATTCATCATTCACCAGCACTGTTTATACAGTGCTGGTGCCAGCACAACACAAGAGACAGGACTGAGGGGGAAAGACAATGAAGGGAAAGAGCAGGGAGTTGAAACGGGGGCAAGACCCAGCCTACCTCAAGTAGCAGCACTGCCAAATGATGACTGATATCCTAGTGTCTTACCTTTTGCATTGGCTTACTTTGAAGAACCTGAGAAGTGAAACTGTAGTTAAGATAAAAGTTGAAAAACAATCCTTTTGAGACTGTAGTCCAAGATCTGTATTTAGTTCTCCAGAACACTGTTACAAGTGAGTTCAGTTGAGAGAAAGTTTGGCTGATGAGAAATAAAAGGGAGGCATCCTAGGCCTAAAACTCATTGAAAATTTTCAAGGATAAGGTGTTTTTCTTGTACTGCACTTTAGCTTAAATCAAATGTAGTTGGCATGCACTTTTAAATACTGTTTTTAAGCATTACATGCCAGTGTGAAATGAAGTGAAAATTACGTGTTGTTTATATTTACATGCTGAGTAGGTGTTTTTGACTGACAAGAAGTATATATTACTGTGTCTTGCAGCTGCAGGGAGACGACCTCACAGCTAAATTACTCTGTTTTTAACTCTGAAGTAGAGTTAAAAGTAGAGTACAAGTAGAGTATTGGTAGTCTGGATTATAAGCATAGAAAATTTTTGTTAAATAAACTTCCTTTCTGTTCATTAGCTCATCTATTCAGACCATAAATGAATTAATATCAACTTAACAGTAAGGCAAAAAAAATTCTTTCTCCCTTTGGACCAAATGGGTTTGATACTGCTTCTTTGTACCAGAGGGATGCTGGAATATGGTATTTACAGAGCTTAATACTAGATCTTACTGAATCTTTTTTGCAAGTCTCAGGTCTCCCATCATCCTAAATCTGAACCCTGTCTCACTCTCCTCCCTCTTTCAGAATGATCTCCAGATGTGCTCCAGAGAGCTTCAAGGACAGAAATATGAGAGCTAATCCTACGGCATCCTCTCAAAGGAAAAACTTTTTTTCCTCTTGAATTATGGGCTGAATTTCAGAGTATTGCACTGGAGAACTACAAACAAACAGCACATTCTTTGCTTCCCAAGCTTTACTGCACACAGTTTTCCATTTATACCATAACTAATTAAAATCAGTCTTCAAATCAACAACAGATGCAATAGCAAGTCCAGTGCCTCACGGCAACTCTCAAAACTGGTAGCTTTGTGCAAAAGTTGCTTGCAAGTACTAGCAGCTGCTACAAAGCAGCTGCTACAAAGGTAACATTCATGAAGGAGAAGATGCATGAAGGAGAAGAAGACATACTACCCAAGTATAATCAGCTGTAACAAGTCATGTAGAAGAGAAGAAATACTTTCTGTGTACTAAGGTAAAATCAAGGCAGGGTTGGCAAAGAAAAGATTGATGACTTGGATCAGTTCCTGGATGTCAAACAAGAGAAGAAACACACTTAAAGGAGGAAAACAGCTTCTAGCATTTGCTCAAGCACATGGCTTTGTGGCCCACACTTCATTAGCAATAAATACCATTCTCTTTGAGGTCCTCACAACACGTGCAGCGGGGCTGTTTGAACACGACAGTCTCTGGAGCCAAGCCCCTCACACGCCAACAGCCCCACGGAGGTGAGTGGCTGATGCCCTGTTTGCACACTGACACCAGCTGCAGAAAGCAGGGCACAAACACATTCCTAACAGAATCCTACACGTGGCTGAGTCAATGTGAGGTCACCAAAGCCACTTCAAGTCTGCCCTGAATACCATGAGAACTGTGATAAGGTACAATATTTCAAAGTAATCTTAAGATACATTTTCAACTTCTAGTTTCATATTGGTATTACAAGATCCAGCTGGATTGACTAGGAAATACAGTTATCCAATAGCATAACGTATTTGGTTCTCTCTGATAACAGAAGAAAAGAGTGACCTTTTGAGAAAGGCTATTCCCCATATATAGTCTGTGGTGTTATTGTCCCTGCAGAAGAAACCAGTGGTCATTGCTCCTTTAAAAAAGACCAGCAGCAAGAATTTTCTGTACGTTAATACCTACTACTTACTGTTTAAGAATAAGCAATTGAATAATCCACAGTGATAAATAACGACTTATTTTTCTTCCCACAATGCAGCCTACAAACAAAATATTGGTGAATTGATACAAAAATGTGAAAGGTCTGAATTTCATTGTCAGAAGTATATTAATCAGATTTTTTCTTAAATATTTTCAAGAAACTCTCTTAAAATTCAGTTTCTTTCTTGTGTACTTAAAAATTAAGTACAACTGAAGAACAGGTTAGTGTCCAAATTGTCAGAAAATTCATCCTGATCTGCAATTTTGAGCACACATGGTATTTTTAAGTACACAAGAAAGAACTTCTGTTTTAAGAAGATGTGCCTTAAAGGATCATTTCAGTTCCACTGCCACACACAGCATTCCCACATTTGGATGTAGCACCTGCAGTGAAGGCATTTTATCTTTTGCAGCTGTTGGCACTGCACTTACATTGGTGACCACGGCCAGAATGGCTATGCCCTGCAGAATGGGTTGCCAGGCGCCAATGTCTTGTGCCTTCTGTGGAACCATGCGCCTGAACTGGGTTGTCAGCTTCCACGCATCCAAGCGGATTTCCAACATGTTGTTAATAAGAGCCAGAAGAGGAGCCAGGGGGAACGACGCCACAAACAGGGTCACAAAGCCAAACTGTATAACTGTGAAAGGGAGAGGTTACATGCATTGATGAGGCTCTCACTTGCTGGAGATAAGCAAGTGCAGGCATGTATAGTTTACATACTCCAAATTCAGATGGGAGAAACAGGAAAGAGTAGCTGGGTTCCTAGTGAATCTTCTGGATGAGAAAACAGTAGCACAACAGTACTGGAAAAACCTGCTAGGTGAAGGGGACAGGAAAATATTACAAATCGCAACACAGCAGGAGGAACTATTTTGGGTATTCAAATATCCATTTCTTTCTGACAGCTTTATCAGGAAGATGTGGAAATCTCGTGACTACCTTTCTCCATACGGAACTGGAAGGCTCAAACCAACAATCATCTTATTGGTGTCTGGGTTCTGCCTTAAGTACACTGGCGATGTTGTCACAGAATGGATGGTGCCAACAAACCAGCCGTGGCCTGCCAGCTCCCAAATTACCAGCGATGAGTCCTGGTGACTGCAGACCTCCAGCAGAGCAGTCTGACACAGGGCTCTGCTATGCAACACCAGAACATGACAGAGGTCTGCCTTCTGAATGCATTTCTCACAGGATTAGGCAAGGAAGCAGCAGTACTCCTCCATATACAATCACATGCTGTTTCCTAGTTATAAAATGGATTAAGGTGTAGTTGCTTAATAAAAGCTTGCAAAAGCATCAGTAATGGCTCAATCACAACTTGTCTCAGAAAACATTAATGTCTCCTCTGTCCACCATATTAAGCATTGCTTGTATGAAGTTTTTTTTTAGAGCATGTCTGTACCCAGCAGCAGAAGTTAATCCAGACTAAACTGTTCCTTACCCATTTCAAGATACTCATAAAATAGTCCAAGTTTTCCAATGGGTTGGAGGTGGTAGTCATGTTCCCAACGTGGAACAACTTTTTCTGATCTAGCAGCTGCAGAGTATCTTCCAATTAGATTCTTGACCAAACTATCAGACAGGGAGAAAAAGAACACTAACATAGATAAAAGAACCTAAAAAGTTCAGTAAATGAAAAAAATTTTGGCATTTCTGCTGTTACAGGTTTAAACAATGGTCTTATTATTTCTGAATTATTCAAAACTTCCTTCCTTCCTTTTGTTGCCTTATCCTAAAAGTGGGTTTTTACAAACCATAAATAAGAGTGTAAAGGGGCAATATACCAGGATCATAGTGACTCACATTTACTAAACGAGTTAAAGTAGTATCTTATACGTGACTTTTAAAAGCCCGACATATAACAATAAATCATTCCAATCTATATTAAGCAAGTCTTCAGTTTAATATTCTCATAGCTTCTACTATCTCAGTTTTGAATATTGAACCTGAAACACATTGAGTTTGACTTGCAGAGGAAAGGAGAATTTCTGATTAAAATTAAAATCAGTTAAAACAAGAGACAGGAGCCCAGACTACCAGACCAAAAAAGACTCTGAGGACAAGTCTTATTCTTTCAGAATACAATATGCACTTACTAAACTCAGTGACCAAGTGCCTGAAGACATCAAGAAAACAGTATTTTTCAAATATGAAAGAGCAGATTACTTAACAGTTCGAACTTACGGAAGAAGAACTTCTTGAATGTTGTTCCAGATAGCTTTCCCTCCTACTATGATGGCAAGCTGGGTTGTGAGCTCGAGGAGACATCCACCTGGATCACACTGAAGGTTGGGAGAGACAGGAAAATTTTCTGAAGTTGGGTAACTTTTCAGGCATGAATAAAACATTTAAAATTATGCATTCCTAGTTTATTATAATAACATTACTAAAGCAGTTGAAGAAGACTGTCTGGGTAAAACCTTTCAGTAAGGTATGCAAAAGCCAATTCCAGACCACATATGGTAGGTTGACAGAATACCAGTGAAAGAGTGAAATACCAGGTGAAGTCATGCAGCTATGTGCTATCACCAGGTGAGGCTCACCTAGCAAAATAGGAGTGCTTCTACTGATATTCTCCCTTTTCTGTGTGCCCAGTCACAGATTGTAGCACCACAGTAAAATACGCTTTTCTGGGAACGTGTAATACATTTCTAAGCCCAACTGGTCTTGTGCCGTATTCTTGTGTGCTAGGGGTAAGTGAGGAGGCAATTAGATTGGGAGGCAGTCACTTTTTAAACCCTGATGTTAAATATGTACAACAATGTTTTACTTTGTACACTGCTAACTGCAGCCCAATACCCGGACTAATTATACATTCCACATTCTTACCTCTTCATTGCGGTACTTTCCGAGCCAATAAACTGGACTTCCAGGGTGACCTACGAATTTACCCTTAAAGAAGGCTATGTAGAAGCATGAAGAATAGTAGTTGACAAACTGGAACAAGAACATCTTTGTGGTCAGACTGTTTTCATAATCAGTCTGTGTCCTTGGAAGTTCTGCAATGAAAGAAAAGTAAATAAATTTAAAAAAAACCCAATGCAACCTACAAGTAACCTACAAGCTGTTCTAGAGCCTCAGCTGCAAAGTACTGTATGCCTCATATTCCTTTATATGACTGAAAGCATTATCATTTGGACTGTACGTAATCCCCATGTGTACTGTAACCATTATATAATTCTAAAACTGTATGGGTTGTAAAAAGAAAAGAACTTGTTCTCTGACAATAAAGAAAGAGAAGAAGCAAAAATTCTAATAAATCAGGGGAAGAAAAAGCACCCCAATCCAGCAGACTCAGGAAAGATGCAAATGTGACACTTTGAACTGATGAAACAGTATTAAATCAAAACACCACACTACTTCATGCATCTAAAGTAAAATAGCTACTTTAATGTTGGTGGCCTGGATATAGAGAATAATATTATTTGTGACTGTTTATCTGTTTAACAACATCAGAGTGGTACGTAGCTTTGGAATGGTGACCTTAGTTCACTTATTTATAAAGAAAATAGCTATTTTCCCCATAAACAAAAGCTAATGTAATTGAATGCATTATGCCTTACTGATCTATTTTCATAAAGCTTGGTTGTTGTAGTAGTTTTCTTTGCTTTGCGTCTTTCACAAACACAAAACTGTAAACAATTGATCTTTCATGCTGCCTATGTAAGGACTTTTCAGGCAAAGAGCTGAATATCATATTTCTCTGATATTGAGAAAATCTATATTGGAAAATTTCTAGGTGGTATTGTGTGATTTTGTGGGAAAATTCTGAAAGATGTGGTACAGGTGTTCATTTATTGTAATACCTACTATACATATAAATGCTAATTTTTCTAGCTATTTTATCTCACGTTTTCATCTGAGCTACAGCAGCAGCATACCGAAGTCAGTGATCAGGATTGCCACTTTTTCATAGATGGTGTTGAGAATCATAATGACAACAAAGCTGATGAGTGAAGCAGTTACTGACGTGGCTGTCTGTGGAGTCAGGTACTTGCGGATCGCCTCCGTTCCACTGATGTGCTGTGACAACTTTGCAGAGAACACCAGGAAAACCGAGAGCCTGTAGACAATGATTCCAACAACCGAAGCAATAATCAAAAGGATCTGCCAAGGGAATGCAAGAGAGATGTTCATGGTCAACCACGGGCATTAGGAAAAAGTGAGTTTGAAATGCTTTTTATGATAGGCAAAAGGAAAGCAATTTTGTGCCTGCCATTCCGTTGCAAGAGGATGATCAAATAAGACACAAAGGAATAAATACAGAACCCATAAAAGAAGTCTTTTTTCGTGTAGCATAGTGAATCTACAGGAAAGAAAAGAGATGGTCTGTTTTAGGACTAATAACAAGGTTTGTACTGATGTAAGCCAATATAATGAGAAGTGTAATCAAATCTTGCACCTCGAGGCATGTGATAGAACAAAACTCTTCATATTAGACAATTGGCAGGATGGCAAATGTACTAGTGAATCTACATTGATTATGGAGGGGGCTGAACCTTCCCTTCCATATGATACTATTACAGACTACAGACCCCTCAAAGGAATAGAAATATTTTAAGCCAAGTCATATAGTCTGCAGGAGTTGCAATAATGATCCAGCTACTCCATCTTGCTTGCCATCTCCTCTTTCTGCTTCTCTTCCTGCTTTTATTTCTTGCTAGTTCTCTAGCTATTATTCAGTTTAAGGTCCAAAGGCTGTGTACGTTTTTTTCACTATCTCAGCAAACAGCCATGAACTACCTTTCCCAATCCCACATACAGTAACTGTGCAGTAACACAAGTGACAAACCCAGAGCAAATCTCTTCCCTCCAACATGAAGTCTGGCCTATTTAAATTCAACTGCAAATCAGTACTCTTTCCTTTGTGTTTCAACTGTGTCAATGCTGAGGCTCTCCTGGGCTGCCAGACACCACTCTATCTCCTGTCTGCATCCTATCACTGAGAATGAGGTCTTTTCCAGCTGTTATTTGTGCTACAGATGAGGAGGACTTGCAGCATGCTAAAACACAGAGCTTTTCAAGGCAATCTCTCTGTGCCTGCTCGTGTTATATATTGTGTCATGGTTGACTGGACCGCTTTCAAGGTTTAGTTTTAATTAAAGTAGCAGTTCTTGCAGATTAAAGGGCACCCAGCTTTGCTCTGTTAAGTGAAACACAAAACCTGAAAGAGGTCATGGACTATGAGACACAATATGGAAGAGCACAGCTGGAACAAATCAGACAGAGGAGAGCATATAAACCAAAATCTTCCCCTTACTGCTGCCCTAAAAGCAAGGACATTTGTCTTAAAATAATGAGGGAAAAACCAATGGAGCACCTTCACAAACATAACTCACAAGCTACAGCTGCAGGATATTTTGATACTGTATGCTAATGAGTATTGGGTGACTACAGTTCCCTTCTCCATGTGGGTCCGTACCTTATGGGCTTGATTTATGCATGAGATGGAAATCCAACTGAATCTGGTCCATCCTCGTTTTTTGTTCCATTCAGGAGGATCATTTTTAGACACTTACTAGAAAAGTGAATTTATGAGGGGAAAGAACAAGAGAAGAACTTTACCCAGAAGAAGATGGCACTTGTACAGAAAGTCATCCGTACGCACTTCCCACATGCAGTGTACGGCACATGTTCTTCTTGCTGTAAAAGATTAAGAAAAAGATCAAGGATGCACACAATCTTCTTTCATAATTTTTTTGGTTAATTGTGCTCCAATTATACCCTTTATTATACTGAGGGCAGAAAAAAAAGGAAAAAGTACCTTGTGTTGTTTTCTGGAAGCTCAACATTTATTCATGATTTCAGAAGCCTTGCCTGATTACAGGTGTCTTTTTTTGCTGCCCCTTCTAAGATAAAAATTACTTCCATAGAGGTAGAGGGTCCTCAGCTCTTATTGACTTCAGCCATGGCAGGGTGCATAGTCCTTTTGAATGGACCCAACCTTCTTGGCTGATCACGGCATGCAAGGTCATTATCTTTCAAACTTATGGCTAAATTCAGTAGGCACTAAAATTTTGGTCCTTGAGCTCTGTATTTCTCAGTTCATTCCATACAAACAATGGGATGGTTTCCCCAAGGAAAATTACTACCTCAATGTGGTACTGTGAAAATTCACTGAGTCTTTAAAGAATCTCTGAGGGTCAAAATAAAACATTTTAGCATATTCTTCACTCTTTGAACTGTCTGAAAGGAACTTTCTAGCTATGACTCTATATATTCAAGGTGGCATAGGTTCATAAGCTTTTAAACAGGATGAGTTTTTTGATATTACAAGATATAAAAAGAAGATCTATCTAGGGTAGTTTCAATTATGGCAGTTTATTTTGAAACTTTTCAAGTGCCCTCTAATAAACATTAGTGTAATGTGAATGGAATGTGAAAGCAGTACAAATGATTAGATAAAAGACAGAGTAATCTATTGACAGAAAATAATAAAAAGTGAAACTGAATTTTAGTAAGCCACCAAAGCTAAAGCTACTTAAATGTATAATAAATAGAAATCTAAACTAAGATTCTCATAAATATGAATCCTGTGTCATTGAAATGAGGTTTATCCTTGTCTGTGTAAGTTTGTTGCTTTTAATCATAATTTCATCCATATGCACTTAGCAACAATAGCTATTTATACATGTTTCAAACAGAAACACCTTCAGTATAAAAAACATTCTTGGTATCATGTATAATAATGTAACATTTCCCTCTATTCACCTTTTTTTCCTGATGCATTCCTAGGCAAAAATAGCAAATGTTCTGTAATCTTGGCCTGTGATAGCAACATTTAATAATTTCTTGGGAGTCTTAATAAAGTAGACTTAGTCTTCTAAGCTGGGGATGATGTCTACTTCTGTTTAAGACAGAGGAACCTCAGCAGCGCAAAGTCCTCAAACAGGCAACTGCTTTAAAGTGCTTTCAGTTAGATATCAATTCCCTCTCCCTGCATCTGTACTTTATGAAGTCACTGTTTTCAGGCCAGCTTATCAATTTGAGGCATTGCTGATTTATAAAGCTCCAGTCCCGATTCACCATTTCCATAGTGTCTTCTCACAACATGTCTATAGCAGCAACTATCACCAGTTATCAAAATATTCCTTACCTGTGTGATTTCATTCATCACTACGTGAGTGCAGCGAGCTTCGTACTCCGGGCGAACTTGCTCTTCTTGCTCTAAGTACTCAACTGTGTCCCACTCGTACTCCAGTTCAGCCTGCCGTCGTTTCCAAAACTCCAAAAAAAAAGTAACTATCCAAATGATAGACAAAACGAGCAATACCATGTGAGTACTGGATACTGCTTGACCCCTCTGGGCTATAACACATGGCTCAGTATTCCATACAGCTTTTCACAGACATGGAATAAAACCTTTATTGGCTAATGCAATGGTGAAAACAACTGGATCTGCTCCCTTATGCAATTATGCTTTTGGATGTATATGTACTTTAATATGAGAAACCTGAGGTAAACAGTGGTTTAACCACACGCTAAACAATGTATATACTTTATCTATGTATTTTCTTTCTGCCTACGACCAAAATATGAGCACTTTGGATTTCATATGACAGACTGCTTTGAAAAGTTTAACATGGAATGTTTAAGAAACTAAGTTGTTTGGATAGTTGAAGACAAAATGGTGGAAAGTGCAGGACTTCTAGAAAAATTAAACTCAGTGTGCTAAAAATTGTTACAGAGAAGAGCTCATGCTAATTCACGCTGCAATTTTTGTGTAGGCAAGTTATCAATTTGCAGACTACAAAAAAAATGTTTGTTTAGGTAAAACTGCTTAAATACAGCTGTCTTTCCTCCTCTGCTAGCACAAACCTGAAGAGACTGCAGCTCTTTTGTATGGCATGGAGCTTAGAAACTCCCTGGGCTGGGCCAGCTGTTTCCCTGGATTGTGCTCCTACAGCTGGAAGCGCTGAGGGATCAGGTACACAGATGCCTAAGTGGTAACGGTTAAACATGAATCCAGCCAAACTCATTACCTTGTCCCAAGACATTATGCAGGCAGATCTGGCAGCAGAGGCAATGACAAACCCAGGTGGGAAGGCTGGGAGGAGCTCAGGATGCTGGGTGTCAGTACCATGCTCCCTGGCACACCTGGATGCTTCATTCTTGAAGAGGGTGCAGGCTCAGATTAAATGAGTGGTGTGGCTCTGCAGCACTGTTTCCAGGAGGAGTAGTATCCAATCACTGCACTCTCATTGCTCTCGTTGTCTGGGAGTAATTAACCCTAAAACTGCAGGGTTTTTTTACTAGTTTGGCCCCTCATTCTGAATGATGAAACCTCAGCGGCATGCAGTTACAAGTCCAAACATTAAAGGTTATGTCTAAAATCAGGTGTGGTTGAAAAATCCCAAAGTGAAACATTTTAAACCCAGGAAACTCCATGGGCTGGGCTGTGAGATGACCTTGGCATCTGCAAACAGGCAAAACTCCAGAAAACCCTGCTCCTCTGATTATTCAGGGGCCTCTTTCACAAGGAATTCTCCACTCCTTCATGCTTAGAAGCAGCAAGGACACTGCAAGCAGTGGCCCAGAGGGTCTCATCTGCTTTCTCCTGCAGAGCAAGGACATTAGTCTTCCATAAACCTCTAATTGCTGCCCAGCCCAAATCACAGGAATCTACAGGCTATACTGATTTGTTCCAGCTGCAAATTCAGCTGCTGCTGGAGAGCCCAGAAGTGCAGGGACTCCTTCTGTGAAGACAGCCTCACTTGCTAACCATGGCAGAAGGGCACATAACAAAGGGACAGCCCTCCCAGCCCCCTACTAGCCAAGCTGTGTCTTCCAGAGCAGGAAAGGAGCTCCTGCTGGATTTACCATTTCCCTTTTATTTTGAAGCAAGATTGTTTCAACAGTGGAAACAAATGACATTTTAGAATCAGGAGATCAAAGCAGTCATTTCACATCATATTGAACGGTGTCCCCTTTCATGTGTCTCCCAACACTGTCCTTCAGGCTGGCCCAGGTATTCTGCCTCTGAAGCTGTGTCACCAAGGTCTGAGAAGAAGCGCCTCCATTGGAGAACATTTCTTGGTTTAACTGATCCTGCTCAGGGAGGGCATCCAGGAATGGCAGCAAATGAAGTGGAAGCAGCCTCTTGTTCATGACCTTTGCCAATCAAGTCTTACCATCAAAGGGAGTATTGGCAGAGCATTAATGTATAAAAAAGGCTAACTATTGAGGCCAAATTCCCTGGTGTTTTACAGTGCTTTAAGATTTTTGAAGGGAATACACACAAGAAAATATGCACTTATTAGAAGTGTATTGATGATAATGGTGCAATAATATATCTAAGAGTCTAAGAGTCTAACATTAATTTTAATTGTTTTGGACAAGGAGGTCTACAAAAGTAATAGAGCAAGATGAAAATTACAGCTGGAATTATACCAGGACCATGGATCATTTGGATTCAGTACAATTTTGGTTGAATTTCTGTAATATAATTCTCCTCCTTATATAGTGGACTTACAACAAGAATACTAGTAGACATTGCAGCCATCTCTAAAAGCATGAAGCTTAGCTTTGTAATTATTGCTCCTGAAACCGTTCTTCAAAACAGGAAGCACAATTTTAATTAAAACCAAATTGACAATAAATTAACTCTTGACATGATGGGAGAAGGTTACACTAGTATCAAACTTCTAATAATTTTTAATTTAGTGAATTCCCTGCTGGTATTTTGAATTTAGCATATATTTTGGAAGAAAACTTCTTTTTGAAATTATACATTTCACCTTACTTTTCCTCAAAGCAAGAATTATTTTGAAGCACTTTAGGTCATCATAGAGAAATAAAAATACATTATGTTTTACAAAGAAAGCAAATTTTGCATTCTTGTCAGCTATATATGAATTGAAAATATGACATGAGATACATTCTCTATAGCACCCTGTATACAGACCTAACATGGAACTTACTTCTGTAATTACTGGATAAGACATTGCAATAAAAGCCAGTTAACAAAGCTGCTAATATGAATAAATTGTTTCTAGGAAAATAAATCTTGCCTAATCCCTTGAATCCCACTAGCAGCAAGTGTTTTCACCTGTGGGAAACATCCTGGTTTCATATACATTTTCTCTGCTAAAAGACAAATATTCTTGTGACCTACTACACTTTTTACAATCAGCTTCTTAAATAAAGTCAGAAGGCAAAAATTCCTGGGAAATATAACAAATTACTATTTTTCAATTGCATTGTGCAGTTACACAGCTGTTAACAGCACAAGCATCTCCATAAGTCTTTGGGAAAAAACCCCAGCTCCTCTGACAGATATACTTAAGCATGTGGCTGGCTCCTGCTGGATGAACATGTGGCAGTCTTAAACACTTCCCTCAGACTTTTCTTCAAGTCATCAAAACAGAACAGATACTGCAGACTAATTTTTAAGACTACAATTTTTTTGTTTGCTTATGATAAGTTCCTGTGAATGTACTTGTTTTCTATGGAACTACTTTCCAGTGAATTCCTAAGTGCTAGCAAATGAAGTCAGTGCAAATTTATCCATTTGCTATTTGTTTTCTTCGCTGATGCTGGAGGTTTGGCCAAAATTAGATAACAAACCACAGTTGTTGAAATCGACTTACCCCATATTCCCATAAATACTGCAAACACCAGTGTTCCAAAGCTATCAAATATACAGAGTTTCTGGAAAAGTGGAGAAGAAAAAAGTCTTAAAATATAACCAACCATTTTTATCCTTCTACACCAACCCAGAACAGAACCCAGAAGCTGCTTACTGAAAATGTTGATTTTCAGTTTTTATGTAGTTTCATAAACAACCCTTGTGCATAGTGTTTCCTCAATTTCTGTCCATGCACACATTTTATTTACACACTGGATTTACGCTCCAGTAAATCAAGAAAATTAAATGCAAAGTTCAGAATTCAAAATAAAAGCCATATATGCATTATGGGGGATAGTAAAATGGTGTGCTATCAAATTTCCTTCCATCTGTTGCACACTAAGAGGGAAAGCAGTGCTTCTGGTCTGGGAACTCACTATAGAATTATGGATTTTTAGTACAGCCACTAAGGCCATGGACACATCTGGTTCTCATAAGCAGAACAACAAATAAGTTAGTTAGTAAAACCACACTCTGATGAAATACCTCTGTGGTCACTATCTCCCTTTTTTTTTTCCCATCACAGCCTTTTCCCTGCATTCTTATTTTTTTTTACCATGTAAGTGTGCTGATACAACACATTAAAGTTGGGCAAAATATTTTTGATGAATAGCTGAAAAATCAGTTTTAGGACTGAATCTATGGAGAGGAATGATGAAAGGCTTACATTAGCTTAGTGAGACAAGGTAATGGGGAAAGAGAGTGAAATTCCTTTTGACAGAAATAAAAGAGCAGACATCAGGACATGGCTGTGTCACAGCTTCTGTCATAGCCAACACCAGCCTCTCCTTGTACCCATCTTCTCCTTGGCAACATGGATCAAATTCAAGGCATAAATCTAGATAACTTCTTTATGCAGGGAGGAGGCAGAAATTAGGAATGTCAAAACAAGCTTTAAATGTTTCCTTAGAAAAACTGATTTAGAGCTACCAAATCAAGGCTTTAACTGAACCTTCCCTTCTCTCAAAAAGAAATACCCCCAAATGAAACCAATTTTCAATTGAAATAATATTTTATCCTCATATCAAATACCAGCAGCTATGTGAAATAGAAAAACCTTAAATTTTTCGTCTTAGATCAAATTGGAGCAATTAATGTTGTTGTTTTTCCTTTTTGAACTTGAGTCACTGTATCAAAAGGAACAACTATTTTCACATTTCTAGCAGTTCTGCAGGACATTAATGGAGGACCAACATTATTTTACATGTAGTACTAGAGAAAGTGCAACTAAAGTTCAAAAGGGTATCTATGAGCTGTAAATATAGTTACCTTAGATGATTCACAAGTGATGGTGAGGTTCCAGTAGGTACATACTTTATCACACTGAGGGCACATTATGATATTACCTCCTATGTTGGGGTCACATACTTCTTGGCTAAAAACAAAACTAGTCAGTCACTTACCAACACTAAATTCTTTAGTCCTTTTTCACACATGAAGACAGTGCAAAAATCTCAGGGAATAAATGAATAATTTACCAGTGATCTGCACTCAAGAATTCCACCCTCACCCCTTACCCTGGCAACATATCCCCGTTTCCATTCATAGTCCTCATCTCAAAAAAGGATGACACATGAGGAAAATAATTTCCATCCCTTGTACATGGTGGTAATTCTCAAAACTGCTGACACTAAAAATAAAACAGCTCTTGAAAGAGTCTCACAGTCTCCAGTAGGAAACCCACAGCTGCCTGCTCACACATGCTATTGTAGCAAGTCCGAAGGGAGAAGGAAGAGTAGCACTGCCTAGCAGAACAAGGAATAGCTGCAGAGCCCAAAGGACTACCTAGTCCCTGTGTAGTCCCAGTCCCTAGGCTTCTAAACAGGATCAGACTGGAAACTGTGTAGAGGGCAGCTGCCACAATGACTCACAGGGTCACAGATCTGTCTCCTAAGAGATAGCAACAGAGCTGCCATCTCATACATATTAACCCAGCATGGTGGAGGCTGAAAGGTAACGTCATCACTTTCTACGTGTGTGTCGGGGGTAAACACCAGGGAGGGAGCTGAGATGTTGAATTATAATACAGGCAAAAAGCTAAATGGCTATAAATCGGGCACAGGAGTGGAGCTATGGAATCACCTTTCAGCATGGATTATGAACATCCTTCCAGGAGGGGATACACAACTGGATGGCCTGTGGGTCCTTTGACACAATGCCATCATTTTTTTTCCCTGAGTTATTTGGCCACGATTGAATTTTGTTGTCTTCTGATGAGAAAATCTGTGTCATTGCAATGCCTTGCCTTCTAAGCAGCTGAAGGCCTCAGTGATGTTGCTCTTCCCATATTTTTCCAAATTAGAGGAAAGAAATTTTTAACATCTTTGGGTATCTAGTTTAAGGATTACCACCGTGAAAATTATGTCTTATGGCAATTTGCATTGACTTCTGATTGTCACTCTTTGTGTTTCTACGCTAGGTATGGTGAACCTCATGCAAAATGTAAATAAAATTATGAAAGAGCAAACTCCCTGATGTCTATCACTGTAATGGTCCATGGATATCCATTACTTATCTAATATTTTATGCCTTTGCCTTCAAATCCACCATGGCAGTTGTTCTCAGGCCCTTTAATTTTGTCTCCTTCATTAAGCAGTGTCTTGCAAGCCCAGTACTGTCCCCCTGTGTACAGGACTGACCAAAATTGCACGTGCTATTAAACCAGGACTGATCAGGTACCTCCATGTGCAGTTGTCCTTTGTCAGGCATCCATACAGAAAACAGCCAACTCCTACAACCGCAGCCACAGTCAGCATATTTGTGTAAAAGCCCAGCCAAGCAAAGTAGATGCCAATTTTCTCTCCATAGTATTTCCTGTGGAGGAGATAGGTGATTTTTTTTCCCCCTGAAGCAAGTAAATCTGCATTTCTGTTTCGAATGGCTCTTCATTTCACACTTTTTATGCCAACCCATATTGTAATAGTCCTCTGGTTTTAACTTTGCAATTGCAGTAGTATTGCATGCTTTTGTAGAAATATAGAAATGAGGGAAAAAAGGGAAGAGAAGAAAAGATCATGCCTCGCAAAGAAAAATTTTAAGTGGTTTCCTTTTCATAAATCAGCTCATCATGAAACCGATCTCAAATTATGCCCCTGTGCATAAGCTGATCTGGGTGTATGTATCTTCCTTCAGAACTGACCTGTGTCTCTTTGACTTCCCCCAAACCAGACCTATTATGTAGATTTCCCATTCTCCCTGCATTAGTCCTGTGCCAGTTACACCAACCTGATGAAATCCAGGGGTTGAAGTTTGAAAATGTTTTTAGGATGAGCCCATTCTCTGTAGAGGAGATATCGTTCACTTGGGCAGTTGGGATCAGTTGATGGGTGCCTAAAACTTGACTGCAAAACAGAATGAGCATGAGAAGATACCAGTAAAATCTAACCAGTGCAGCTCACTCTCATCTCTACAGACGATCTCTATGCCATGAAGCTAGAATCTGGAGTAGCCTTTTACACAGCCTTACTGCAAGCCAGGAAAAGGAGCAGCAGCTCTGAGAGCACACCAGGATTCAGGATAGAAGATTGTCAGAAAGGCACTGAATGCTAAAGTAAATGCTGTACATATGTGAGCTGAAAATAACAGAGACTCATCATGAACTTAATCTAAGCACATGTCAGTGTCTTGGCACCTGGGAATGGAAAATAAAAAAGGATCCATTCTAATTAGAGAACAGGATTGAATTAAAATGGATTTTAAGTAGCTTTAACATGCTTTGCTTCAAAATAGTACTGTACTAGAATACAGGCTGCAAAGACTGAGGGAAAATTCCAGGGCCTCTAGTCTCTGTTTTAAATTGAAAAGAGAGTTCACATGGAGATAACCTTTGTATTTCTTAGCAGGCTATTTAAAAAGCTATTTCAATAAAACCTGTTTTATTTGAGACATTTTTCCATTCTGTATCTGTGATGCAACAAGATGAGTGATGTCTGTAGAAATCTATCTGCTGATTTTCATTTTCAGTATAGCTGTGATGTATAGTTTCAACTGTATAAAAAGATAATCATTAATTAAGAGTCATACTGAGTCCAAATTCCCCATGCCATGATAGAAATAGCCTGTAAGGCAGGTTTTAAATCTTTAAAAGAAAACCTTAAAAATGGCTAGTCACAAATTATATGATTTCTATTCTGTACAGCTTTGATTACTTACAAGAAACATGGTTTGTCTTGATTCTGCCTTAAAAATTTCTTTGAAAACCTTGGAGGCCTCCTAAATATTCTAAGTCAAGTCCATGCAGCTGAAGCAGTTATCATTCCTGACCTCCCATGTTCTCAATGTCTCCTCGACAGAACACACCTTGGACACTGAATGGTGGCTCTGAGGGGGACAAGTTGGGATGTTGTGGTTATGCCATAGACAGAATACAGAAAATCAGCCCTCAGTCTTTGCTCACTTTGCATTCACAGCCTCACATGGAGTTTTTTCTTTGTCAAATATTCTGAAATCGGATTTTTTTCTCCTTGATTTTTTTTTGGTGCTATTGATAGCCTTAGTATACAAAACAATTTTCAGTATAACTTTCTTATTCAAATGATATAATTTAAAAAGCTTCAGAAGTGTAGCTGCAAAAGCTGGATTTGTTATTATTGTGAGGTGAAATTGAAACCAGTGAAACTTTTCTCTGCAAGATTCTGACAACACCTGTGAGGCATTGGACTGGCTGGGCAGAGTCTTCCTGTAGAAACCTGAGTCTCATGCATGTATGCTGCAATGTTTGGGAACCAAGGGACTGTTTCTCACTGTGCAAGACTTTCACACATCCTAAAATGGGATTTGTAGTCTACATCTTTATTAACAATGTTGATAGGAATTTTAATATTGGAAAATTGTATACTAATGAAACACTGATTTAGGACTGATAATGCACTGTGTCATGGGAACTATCTCTCAGTCCAGGTAATTTACTGAAATACATCTCCCAGAGAATACAAGTTTAAGAACTTTCAAGTGAAATATATTGTTTTTCATTTATAGAAATACATTTTTAACCAACAGTGCTTTGGAAGAAAATCTCTTTAGCAAAACCACATCCTATTCTTCTATGTGGATATAATACCAGTCCAAGAATAAGGCAATGAATAGTGCTTGTATCCTTTGATATATGTAGAGGATATATATATCTAGATATAGTTCAGACCTCTAGATATAGTTCAGAGCTCTATATCAAACTGTATTTTAGTTACAAGCACCAGACTTACATCATGAAGGGGAAATGCTGCTTTGTAGATTCCAGTGTCCAGTAATTTGTTAATGCCAAACTTTTTCACATTATTTTTTGTTGCATATTCCACACGGGACAGGATAAAATGAACCTGAAATTTAAAAAAATATTTTTGTGTCCTAGCAACCTGAAAGAAATCATATACAGCTATACCTGTCTCAGCATACAATCAAGTTAGGAAAGAGTAAGCAGTGTAGACAAAATTAATTGCACAGGGTATACAAACCATTCAAATCCCTCCTTTAAATTCAGCTGGAAGAGAAATAGGACAAATGTACACAAAATTTTCCTTCTGGATTGCCCAGGCTATTTCATAAATTACACAGGACTCTTGCTTCCCAAACATTTTTAAATTTTTAGGATGTTTTAGTGAAGGTAATTACACTGATTTGATAAAAGGAATTATTTCTTTTTAAGTGTAAATGCTAGAAATACTCCATGGACTTACAATTCGGCTTCTAGTTGCAGGATTGAAAAATGTGTCTTTGTCTTGGATATAGAAGTTGGATAAATGTTCCTTTTGAAAAGGGGCAGTGAAAAACTCTTGCTCAGGTTTGATGATATTTTCGTCCACCCTGAAGAATCTGCTGAACCAGTTGAAAGCTGAGTCTCGGGTTTTCAGGTCATTGTGTTGCAGAGGCAATTTGATGTGCATAACCTCGGCGTATGTGCACAGCACTTCCCAAGGTGCATGTACTTTCACAAAAACAAGTTTCTCATCCAAAACCTGAGATGAGAGAGTATTGAAAGTAAGTATGTAAGCAAAGAACTTCTCTTTTCAACAACTCTTGAACTACCTAGAGTTTTCTTTCTCTTTACAGCTCATAGATGACCTACTCAAAGTTACATTCATTGTCCATCCCAGCAAATATATCATTGGCTTCTGTAAAAGCACTGACATGAGGAAACACTCAGGCAGATGAAGGCATATAAAGGTATATAAAAAAAGATAGTTAAATGTTCCCTTAATGCTTAACGTTTACATCTCTGCAAAGTATTTTACAAAGCAATTTAAGTGTAACACTTTCCCCATACGGGATCATCAGGGCTTTTTTTGCTTATAGTTTGACAGAGCAGGTGGCTCTGGAGCTGCTAGTGACTCCCCAGTAGTTCAGCTACAACCCCAGGGTGACGGGAGCAGGCCAGGCACTCATGAGTGCTCCTGGGCAACAAGAATTCCAAGCTTCCTAGAGAGAATGGGGAGAGGGAAAGGGAAATTAGACAAAACTGCTGAAAAAGACAGCATGGCGAATATTTGCTCCCAGTGGAATGCCCAAACCAGCAGCAGTATGCAGTGGGAGCCCTGACAGCCACTCCTGCCTCCTGTCTACACATCTGTAGACCTACTGCTGCCCTGCATTAGTGAGTGTCAGCCACATGAAATTTCCTTATGTAGCTCATTGGCTCAGGAACACTGGTCAGATATTTGATCTAGCCTGGAGAAATGTCCAGTTTCAAAAGTTTTTCAGTCATAATCACAGCAGAACTATTGAAGACTGCAATATGTAAGTATAGCACCAGGTCTGCAGCAGCCTTCCAGACAGCAAGCATTTACTTTCTTATCAATGTGAAGAACTAGGCTGCATTCTTGGACATGCAGCAGGAGCCCTCACCGCAGACAAATAAATACTGTGATGCCATAGATTCTGAGTCTAATTTGGGAGGAAGAGGCAAAGCAACCATTTCTGGAGCTCACTATAGACTACCAAACAACAACAAATTTAGACTGAAAGTGATTGTCCTTAACAGGGAGACAGAGATGGAGCACTGCAGCTCTGCAGGGTAGGAAGAAAGAGAAGGGATTCAGAGGGGCTCTGGCCCTCCCTGCCAGAGATAGCAGCTCTGGCAGCTGGTGTGCACTACCACAGCACTCTTGAACCGCCTGCAGGCCACATCTCAGCCCAAAATACACAAAGCGTGATAGAACCACTTGTACTTGCAAGAAGCAGGGTCATGCACAGAGGCCCTGCACTGCTCTTCTGGCAGGGGCATTCTGCCCCAGACACACACTGGCCTCCCACCTATAACACACAGCCAGGGTACAAGAAGTACCTCTCTGCAGGGTACAGACAGTCATCTTAATCTTTCAAGCTCTGAGCAAACATGACCTATGTAATGTCCCAGCTCCATGGTGTAGTCTTCTACTTTCCCACCTTTTATTTTGCTGAGGAAGGAGCAGACATAAAGTCTAAAAAGGTTTTGCATCAGATCACAAAGACACTGCTAACAGAAGAAAGGTGGGTCTTCTTTCCTTGAGGGGAGAGAAATCTTACAGTGAATTCATAAATCCAGTTTTCTTAATCCCACAGGGGCTGCTCTGCTCTCAGAACAGCCATTCACACAGAGAATAGCACTCACCGACCTCGTTGCTTCTAGGTGTAAGCCATTGTTTATCAGGTTTGATTCATATACTTGTCTCTTCCTCTGTTAAAAGATATTGAACACTGTAAAACATCTGTTCCAAATTTCACAAATATGTATGCATAGAAAAATGGAATTGCCCTCCAAAACCACCATCATGTTATCTCTATAGCCCACTTGATAGCTACTGTGGTGATACGTACAGTCCTACCTAATTAATCCTGATCCTGAGTTTTTTGTCTGATATGCAATATTGCCCTCAAATGCAATTGTGGAGAACTCATCCTCTCAGTTCCTGGTACACTACAGAGGTGTAAGTCTGACTCAGATTGTAAAAACTTTCATATCTACCCCTGCAACTGTGATCTCTTTTGCTTTTAGTTGCTAAGTGAACTACATTAATCTTCCTTTAGAAAGTCTTCATCTCAACAGCTTTCCATCCCACTTTCCTTCCAGAAACCTGTAATTTTCTGCTTCTTTCACTGTAATCATATGAGTTCACACAGCAGTTCAAATGGTAGTATCCCAATATATTTTAGTCCATGGGTCACATCCCTAAAGGAAGAAGCTGAGAGCTGTAGCACTCATAAGAGTCAGTGGTGCTATTCCAGGAGCATTTAATGTCCCCAGAAGGACACAAGTTTTCCTCAGTAAAGACCAAATTTGTGGATCATTTTAATTTCATTTCATAGTTACCAGCACTTGGCAGATAGTAAGGTACAAAAAATCTGAAATAGCTTTCCAATTTTGAATCTGCTTCTCCATACAGATGACCTAGTCCCTCAAATACAAAACATATCACTCCATAAGGGATTTATAAGAAATTTTGAAACTTCATGTGAAGCAATCAAATTTAAAAGCTATCTGCACCAACTGGGTAGTTCCTCAATGATTTATTTGTTTATGTGAGTCAAGGGTAGCCAGCTCTCACTGAGCTACAGGCATGTCAAAATATCAGCATGGGTAATGAGGGGCACCTGTAGGCAGCTGGGGCTGGGGGCTCTGAAGTGAGAAGATTGCTGTAAGAAGGTGACTTTAATGCACTGGAGACTGAGAGCCTTGTTCTTGTACCAGCTTGGGCTAGGGTTGCAGCGAGGTTCTTGGAGTGACTTGGGGATACTACTTTCCTACTCCCAGATTCCTTTCATGACACTGGCCAATTTCTTTGTTGATTAATATGTGCTTAAAAGATTTGGCATCTCCCACTACAGGAACTTAAAGAAGAAGGACCCAGTGTTTTTTGTCACATGGCTCTCTATAGTGATTCTAGCTGCCTTAAGATCTGTGTACAGGATCCAGACCTGTTGCTACCATTAAGGACCAGAGTCAAAGAATGGCACTCTAGATAAAGTCTTAGGAACTTTGATAACTTTGAACTTTGACAGAAAGTGTTTCTCAGGGCTAGACTCAAGGCTCACTCACTCCAGGGGCAAAAAGAGGCTTCAGCAAAAGGGTAAAAATCTTCAGAAGTTCCACAGATCAGTTGTATACCCAAATAAATTTCATCCAGTTCTTGAATATTTTAAGAGGGTTTTAAGTCCCCAAACAAGAAAATGCTATTTTTCCAAAACTATAGCAAGTCTTGGCATTAATAATTACAGAACTGGATAATAATATGAACAGCCTATCCCATTTATAGTTTGTTAGTCCTCAGCTGCAGCAGCTGCATGTGGCAACTATATCAATGGACTAATTTAATATTTTGTGAAAAAAGTCTTTTTCTTATCTGTTTTGGGTTTTCTGCCTTTTTATTCCATTGAATATCACCTTCTACTTGAGTTAGGCACAAGAAGAGCCAAATATTTCAATCTGTTTTTTTTCTCTCATCAATGCTTATCACCTTTCTCCTTTTTCCTGGCTTTTCTCAGGATAAAACCACAAACCTAGACTTTGATAGCACTTTCCATGGACAGATCTCTCCATATCTCAGTAATTCACTTGGCTATTGGTGACAGTATGATGCTGTTTATAATTTTTCTTTGTATATATATGTGTGTGTGTAATATAGACATTTATGATGTGTACATCTAATTATCTTTGTTGTACTGACAGGTCTAACTTGAAATCACAAATGTGAATGAGTGTTTTCCTTGCAGTAATATATCTTCTTGCATTTTTTAATATTTCATAGATAATAGTGGTCTCCAGTCTCCTTTAAAGCTAAAGGTTTTCAGCCACCTTGGCTTCTAAGTAATCTATATCATGATTTCCTCTGCAATTTTTGTTTTATCAAAACTCAACTCTCTTACCAGTTCATTAATATATGTAATACACAACACACAGGAGTTTGTCACTCTAGTAGTAACTCTTCTGCCACTTCATCCCACCTCTTTGCTGCTTCCATATTCAGTGAATACTACTCAATCATGAAAATATTTCAACCCAAGTTCTGCTTTGTTCCAGCAAACAAAACAGGCAGAGGTCAAAACACCTGTTTCATTTTCTTTCCAAATTGCATAAAAATAGATGCAGAGCAATTCTCATTTGTAGAGGTCTAATACTATTCTTTAAAATCTTTTAATCAGATTCCTTTAATAATTTATTATGGCAAGGAGTTCCCAAAATCAATTTTGCCCTCAAAATCTTAGAGGAATGTTGACAATATTAAGGTTTCTAATAATGCATGAATTCAAGTAGTGAGAAACAAAGCCTCTGGGAGGCTTTGCTAATTAGCGGCTCTGCTATTTTATATAAATGATTGAATTATGTGTATAATGATCTATGGAGGAGCTAGACTTTTACCCAGAGGAGTCTGTAGTGGTTTTGCACTGACTAGGGAATACAGTATCTGGATATAATAGTTTTTTAGGCTGAAAGGTGGTTATAATCCAAAGTTTATTTTAGTATCTGGCATTTTGCTCATCTACCTGCAAGGCTAAGTTGCAATGATAAAGTAATCATGGTAATGCTGCTGATCTAAATCTGACATAAGTTTTCATGATTGAATGGCTAGGCAATAGACTAAGACACCACAGGATGCATAATCATACACAGTCTTAAGAAAATGAAAGCAGAATGTAAGTAAATGCCAAGTATTGCAGGCATGTGGAAGGATCAGCTTTTGCAAGCTGCTTTTTCACCATGGTGCTTTCAATTTCTGGTGATTGCCTTGCCAAGTTGAGGAGATTAACAAGATTGTGGGTCTGGAAATTGGTAGCAGACCAGTAGCACTTTTCCCCCTGTGTGTTGTAAACGGTAGGGAAGACTTGCTTTGATTACAGTGACAGAAGAACACCAACTCATATCTTTGCTAAGTTTCTTTTGTGCAAAGAGACAAGTTCCCTACCACAATATCCATGTGGGTTCAGGGGAAAAATCCTAACAAGAAAAGAGAGGTTGAACAGCCTCCTCTTCCTTAACTGACAGGCAACAGATAAATCACAGTCAATAAGAGAAAGATCATGGGGCCAAAATCCTCTGCCCTATGGAAATCAGCTGAAAGGAGTGAAGAGGATCATTGCACCAATATTAGCTGCCTCACAGTTTCTTTGGTGGTATTTGGAAGCTATCCTCCAAGTCCCAGCTGTCAGCAACAGAAAATTAATTGATTGAGAAGCTCTGCTCTGTAAGCTTCTTTCCCTTATGTTTGAAGACAATCATAAAAGTATGAAGCAGAACAAGCTATAGAGAATAAGCCTCCAAAAATGCAAACCCAGAGAACTCCAAATACATATTTTCTGATATATTCTTTGATTTTAAGCCAGCTTCATAGTTTTCTGAAACCTGATCTGTGACCACA
Source organism: Nicator chloris (assembly GCA_013400495.1). Classification (NCBI taxonomy): domain Eukaryota; kingdom Metazoa; phylum Chordata; class Aves; order Passeriformes; family Pycnonotidae; genus Nicator; species Nicator chloris. The sequence goes on along the minus strand of WAAE01005390.1, from coordinate 178,311 downwards.
CAGAGCTGGTAATACTGCAGTCTAGCCCTGCCCTCAAGAACAGCTTCTAGTCACCCTGCTTGGAAAGACTCATTTCTGTCCTACAAATGTCTGTAGTAACACCAGAGTAACTCCTCCTTCTGTCTGTCTTCATATCCTTCTGTCATCCTTCCTTCCATAGTAGTAAAATTTGGGTTTGTGGTTGCCTCAGGAACAGAGGTTTTATTTCAGTGAGCTTCTGCTTCAAAACTGAACGATCCAGCTGAGATGAGGGCAGGTGTGGCTGCCCTCCTCCCAGTGCTGAAAATCCCTTCATACTTTTATCAGAGTTCCTTAGTAGGTTGGCTGAGCACACCACAGGCATGCAGAGCCTGTCATTCTCTAGTGCCTCAAATCACTGCATAAAAAGGCACAGAGGTACCCTTTTACCTGTAAAACCAAGTGCTGTTCTCTCACTGCAGGTACAACACATTCTAAGTAGTGGGATGAGTATAATTCATGTTTGAAAAGTTACCCAAGCTTACTTTTGGTATTTTTTTTTCTCTTTTTGTAGTTTTATTGTTGTTGGTTATCTGAACTCGACAAGTATAGAGGCAGAAACTGTTCATTGTTTGCTTATGAAAACAAAATCCTCCAGCTCTGCTGAAGTCTCAGTAACAATGTACTTAAAAAACCCCAGCGAGATGTGTGTAATGTTCTCTATAAGTGATAGTTTAATTCAATTTGAAAAAACCAAAATCCATCTATTTCTGAGAAGCACAGATTCCTTCACAGCTGGAAATGAAGGTTTTGCCCACATTCCAATTTAAATTACTGACAGTCTTTCTGTTTATTTCTTTTGGGGGAAATAGATGGTCTAAAATGACATTCTGCATTGACATTTTTTTTTGAATTTGCCATTCTGGCCCTGATCCTTTGACTTTCAACAGTGAGGTCCTTGAAGATCCCAACAGATGAAACTGGTATTTGTGAGCATTTCTGAAGAGACTGGTGATATTTGATGGTAAGCTATCCTGACAAATAGGATACATAAATTGTAGGTTTAAAAGATATGCTTTGAGCAAGAATTTCAATTGCTTGCAAGGTACAGTCTCTAGAATCTTCTCCTGGCAGTCTCATTTTAGCTAGTGCTTGCAAAATTAATTGTATACCAACTTTAAAAAGTTTAGAGTTTGAATTGAGTTGCATATTTGAAACTTACCTACTAGCTTTTGGATCTATAAATTATACTAGAAACTTCCCTGAGGTTGTCATTTCATTAGTTTGAATTTGCGTCCCCTAAACCAGATTTCAGAAACAGCTGAAAATAAGAGAAGCCCTGTGGATCTCCGAGAGCTTCAGAATCCCCTACTTTTCCTCCTTCTATCAAATCACACTGGTGTTTTATTTCCTGCTGTCCTCTGAGATATTTTCCCAAGAATATTGCTTACTACTATAAACTACTGCTGGACCATTCAGTTTCATTTATCCAATTCTTTGGAAAAAGAACAGAAAGCCATTCAAATCCAATATAATTATAATCCCAGGATCTGAGTCTTCTTTTGCTGTGGAAGAACACATGGATCTGTTACCTGTTTCTCTGAATCCTGTAAATTGGATACCTAGGTTGTGGCCTGATTTTCAAATCCTTCTGTCTAAATTCAGCAAGAATTTGGAGACTCCTCCACATTCAGTATCATAAAAAAGCCAGCCACTGCAGCACACAAAACATTTCACTTCAGAAATCTACAGATGTCCCCTAACAATTTGAATTCTGAAGCGACTTCTACATCATGCAATTGGGTGGAGTGCTGTGTGTGTCCGATCGAATTTTTCCCAGTGACAAATCTCTAGATTTCACAGACCTGTAACATTGCACACAACCAGTGGAAAAATTGCTCCTGACTCCAGTGACATGAGGATATCACCCTATGAGAACAGACTTCACTGAATGTCCTATTTTTTAGTAAGCTGGAGTTTCCAATTTCTGTGCACAATAAAGCTCTGGATAATAGCTCTACAAAACTGTCAGGGAAGTCAAAGAGTAATATGGGCAAGGAACCTATTCATGGTTAAAGCACCCTGAATTACACAAGATACTACTTATAAAATTTGGCATTTTCAGTTCATCATTGATCAGACAGTGATGTATGCAGTATTTAAAACTGATTGTAAGTGGCAATGCTCCTTATTTTGGTTGCATTTCATCACAAGGGTAGAAGTCATTTGCGTCAGAAAAAATTACAACCAAACATACAACAGTATATTTGCTTGTCAGTGCAGACAAGCTACCAAGTAGGTTTTATGCCAACATTGATGAAATCTGAGTATCTTGGGCAGCACCAACCACCCCCATTCTGGGAACTGTGGTAGGCCAAAATGTTAATATCCTTCCTGGAATTCTAAGGATGTAAAGCTGCACCATAAATGTCATCTTAATTTCAATCTCAGGTATAAGGTATACCTGTATACCTTACGCGTTGGTATACCTGCATACCAACAGTCCCCTTGTTGCTTCAGCTTCTACTTATCCATGGAAATACTGGCTTTGGCTTCCTTCTGACACATCCCAGTCACCCTAGTCTCGTGTGTCACTCTCCTGGCTGTACTTCTGTCCATACAGGCTTTGTTGGCCACGTTTCTGGCAGGCTGCACAGCTGGCTCTTGTTCAGCTTGCTCTCCACGAAGACCACCAGGGCCTCTTCCACAGAAATGCTTCCCAGCTGCTCAGTCTTTCCTTTATCTGGTCATTTGTCTAATATGGTCTTGTCCTGGCATTTGTTGCATGTAGGTAGATTGCTTCCTCTTCCTCTGCACACCACAGAGTCAACGTGGCTGCAGATCTTTGAGGAACTAAGACCTTTGAAAGTAAAGTTCTTATGCAGGCACCTACCCGCAATCTCCTGGTCTAATTATTAATGGTTTCATTCTGGCTAATGTCTTAACATTAATGCTGCACTGAAAATACTACTCCACTGCTCACATTTAATTTCCATCACTACTTAGAAAAGATGCTCATTATATTTTTAATATATTTGGGCAATGGCCAAGTATTACAAACATAAATGTAAAATACTAATTGATAAAAACAATTCTTTCCAAAGGGGCAGCTCTTTTGTCTAATTACCTCTTTCAATTAATTTATATTGCTGGTCCTGTGATCATGTGTAATACAACATCCGCCCACGGCAGGACTCTCTCAAACCCTGCTAACGACATTCCTTATGGCTGTCCTGTTAATGCCAACAACAACACTGTGTAATGAGTATCAACCAACTTAGCTGCAGGCTTTTTCACTCCTACTCTTCTATTTCCTAACTGCAAATTATTATTTGTATATGAGCTGCTTTCAGTGATATCTTTGTCCCTGCCTGTCTCTACCAGAGGCTGCTGCTGGAACATGGATTATTACTAAATCAGAGGAGGATGTGGGTGGGTGAGGGAGTGCAGATGCCAAGGGAACAATCTCATGCATGCTTATTTCTGAGACAGTTCAGTGGCATGGCTGAGCTCATTTCTGTGACCCTGTGTGCCATAATGAATGTAGTCCTCTGATGGAACTGATGAAATGATTAAAGAATAACAGTTAATCTATTATTGTGCTTCATTGCTAAGGAGCTAGAGAGCTGTGGATGCTAACGAGCATAAGAAGTCAGTGGCTTGAGTCAGAAACTTTGCAAGGTCTCTAGCAAGGGCAAAGATGCTGGAGTGCCAAGGGAAAGAATTGTACAGGGAGAAATTCTGATGGCAGATGTACAATTATTTCCATTAAACAACTTAGCTACGTTATCAGAAGTCAGCAGAATGTCAGCAGCTGTGTTCGTAACTGTGATCTGGAGCAACTGGTCAGATGCCTTTTTTGTGTTCTTCTGAATACTCTGATTTTATTACCAAAGTCCATTAGGGGCATAAATGAATCACTGTAGGTACAGAAAATTATCCGGGTGTGAAGATCTCGGTGTCCAACTCTAACCTGACACCAGCACTTTCCTGCTGACATCTTCTGAAGGGTGGCCTCCCAGGAGGATGCTCTGAGGTCACCAAGCACGTGCTGACAGACATGATGTGCAGTGCTCTGCCCATTTACACAGCAATCTAGTGGCTCGAGCCCTGCTCCCTGCTCAGTTTGATGGGCTTCTGTCTCCCAGATGCCAAGAGTACTTTGAGAAGAAGGCAAAGCAATTGCTGTTCTGGGGCACTGTCCTTTCTGCCCACAGCTCTAACACCAAAAATGTGAAAAATAACTTACTTTATGCTTTTTACGATCACTCCTCTTATGAGTCATTTTTTTAGTTTCATCTTCATACACCAAAACAAAGTCAATTCTTCGCTGCCCATCTTTGAAGAACAAGGAGTCAGTCTTATCATCAAAATCCACCTGAAAGGTAGGTGGCATAAGTTAATATGAAGATCTTTACTCACCAGTTCCTCACTTGCTTCCATTTACACAGTATTTCAGTGAACATAGAAATTCAACATATATCAGCCTTGTGTAAAACGAAGCTCAAAATGACAAAGTTGCACAGTGTAGAATGAAGAAAAAAAAATTATCCAGAGGAATTTGTCAGGTCTCTGCATGACATCAAATCAGCAGAACTTTGACCTAACTTTTTCCTTTAAAAATGGTGAATTAGCTTTTCATAATGAGAGAAGCATTTGAATGCAGCACCAGTACCAAATAATGCATCTATCTAGTAATGTGTACACCATCATGGACATATCGTAGGATAGCCTGTCTACAAGACTGTTGTTGCCTGATGGGAGTCTCAGAATTAGTTCCATCTGTTCCCTTACCTGAAGAATTTTAAGCATCCCTGCAATTACTAAAAAAAAAAAAACCCAAAACAAAACACAAACCCCGCCCCCCAACAACAAAGCAGTAGTTTCATGCATGCTTATGCTTAAACCCACCACTGCCAAGAAAATAAGGAACATGGTCAGAGCAGAGATGAGATCTCCAAACAGACGCATATGATGTGGATTTATTTCTCATTTTATCTGCAACAGCTCAGCAAGCAAAAACACATTGTTGTGTGCCACACATCCATCATGTTATAAGAGATGCCAAAACCAAAAGTTTTAATATATCCAGAAGCCATTCTCTAGTCCCTAGAGGAAAGTAGGATAGATTGTCATATCCACTAATAACATCTTAATATGTTATTTTATGCGTGAAACGATACGGACACATTGGTGACAGGGAAACCTGAAAGCTTGAATAATGATTTTGCAGTTTCTTAGAGTACTCTGAGGGCAATATCACACATTACAAACCCCCTCCTTCCAGGTAATATACAGCTGTAATGTTATCCGAATTATGCTATATAATGGGCACCAACTTCTCAGGTACTTGGCCAAATCTGTCCATGCTGTTAACGGAGGTGGTGCCACTCAAGTTGATAGATACTGAAAGCCAGAAGTGGGACTCAGCATGGCATTAGGCAGGAACATCTCCAAAGCTGGCAAGGCTTCCACACAGAACTGCAGAGGAGCCTTGGCCTCTAGCTGACTGGGCATGGAGGGTAGGCCAAGCCAGGATCAGGTAAAATGACACAGAATAATCTCTTGCATTTGCTGTGGATATGGCAATGATTTCCAGATGTCCCATCCCTGGAATTTCCCTGTCAGTTCAGACCAAATTTCATGAGACATGCCAGGTCAGGTTTTGGAGCTCTAGGATGTCTGGTCCACAGAAAGGCCACGGAAATGTGGTTACGGTGTCAGAAAGCCCAGAAATACAGCCTGAAATGGTTGTTCTTCAACTATGAAGAACCAAGAAGAATGGCAGTCTTCAGCCAGGAATATCCAAGTTCCAGGGACCATACAGTGTTTTAGGAAGCACGTATCAGTTTTTCCAAAACAAATTTTCTCATGGTTTTGTTCAAAACCTCTCCCTGTAGATTATTTTGTAACTCTTTGTTGGCTGAACCAAAACAAGTGACCAAGATGTGTCTCCCCATAATTATGACAAAATTTCCATATTTTAAGGGAGTTTAAACTCACAGGTTTTTTTATGTTGCATGTGGAAAGGCTAGGACCTGCTGCAAAGAGGTCCTGTTGACTTAGTTGCTTCAAAAGTCTCAGCAGATTCTTGAATAGAACAGTTTTCTTTGAATGCCACCTGTGTGCTGGGATTTGTGACAAACCTGACAGCAAGCAGCTGCTCCCACACATACACATATGGCCAGTGTACACACATTCTGCACATTACTTTCACAGCCTGGGATAGGATTTAGAGACTACCTAGGCAGTCACCAAATCAACATACAATTGCATACTGTGAACAAAGTTTTAGCAAAAAAAAGGCATTCAATTTCCAGATGACATCACTAGATCACAATGACACTGAGTATCTCTATTAGCCAAAGCAAGTAACAGGTGTGAATTTCTAAATTCTTGAGAGATGAAGTTGGTATAGTCTTATCAAGAAATCAGAAAAGGCTGTGACAAGCTTTCCTCCTGCTGAGGACCAGTCACAGGTGTAAAACACAGTTTTGCTGCTATCATTTCCAAACTCATTTAAAACATAACCATGATGATTTAAAGTTGACAAGATTCCCTATTGGGAGGAAAGCACCAACAACAGCCAACAGCCCCTGTTGGGAGATACAGCCCCCAGGAGGTGCCCGAGCAGCAGGCACAGAGCCCAGCCTAGGACCCCAGCAGGCTCGGTCACATCATGGGCTGCAATGGCTCCGTGTTGCAGTGCTGGAAACACAGAGCCCAGATCCTGTGGTAATGAATAACAGGGGGAAGGGTTGCCACTGCATAAAGCATGAGGTCTGTTAATTGGGCTTTTTCCTCTTTGGAATCTTAGAAAGATCATTACAATAACTTCTGTTTCCTCTTCGGAATCTTAGAAACATCATTATAATAACTTCTGTTTAAAGACACACAGTTTAGCTGCAAAAGTCAAGCACTTGAAAGCATAAAAGTAGTAATAGCTTTAACTTCTTTTTCACTGCAGCTTTTAGCACTTTTTCTGATATGACCTGTCCTCAGGATAGAGAAGAAAGACATGGAAAAGAGCAAACAGCAAATCAAGTTTTGATAAAGAAGATTTGATCATAATTTGTGTTTGCATAATTTCACTGAATAATTTTCCTTTAAACGTAGTCTTCTTTAAGCTTAAAAAAGCAGTCATAACTAGATTAGCAATAAAAATTTATTATATTTAAAACTAGTTATACAATAGTTATAAAAAACCTATTTATAAAATAAAATCTGCCTGTTAACCAGAATTCTGACTGATAAATTTACTTACATAAGTGTTGTCATTCACGTGTGTATAACTGTTATTGTATACATACACCCTTATCTCTCTCTTTCACACACTGTGCACATATCAATTGATTATAGCTGAAAGATTATTAAATATTGGACTGCATGAATCCAGATACACAGTTCATACTTATGCAGCTAACTTCTTGTATGTATTCTCCATTGCTTTTTATCACAAGGGCATTGGTCAGTTGACCCTTCCATAGACACTTTATATATCAATAAAATAATAAAGAATTGACTGATTAAGCCTGAACACTTAAGAGATCAAGATTAGCACCCACACAAATACATTGTTATGTAGCTCATATGAAATAAATTAAATATTGCTCAATTAAAATTAAGAAGTAAAATGTAAAAGAGAAGGTAATAGCCAAGTTTCCAACAGCCACATTAACTTAGATGTGTGGTGTATTTTGTAATCCCTACTGGATAGCTGGTAATAAAAAATCATATATTATTCAACATAAATACCCAGGGAAAAACAGGACTGGAAACCAAAAAGATGTGGTGTACTTTGAAGTTAGCATTTCTTTTGAGACAATGTTTGTTCTGGGATTTTTTTAATATGTAATATTATTTGACATCATTTGACAGTTTTACAAATGTTACTATCATACCAATGCACACAAGCTTGCATGCACAGACAAATTAATGGGGTTGAAATTTCAATACATAGTTTTTTAAAGTATCAGTAGCAAATTATAGCCCCAAATAATGAACAGTCCCATTGACACCTCTTTGTTTTGGAAGAAATGAACACAGGGCTCTTTACTGCACTATTTAATTTTTTTAGCCTTGACATAAATACGTTTTTAAGTACCGATGGAGGCAATGAGTTGTACACTCTAATGTTTTAATAAAACCCTAATGGACAGCAGGTTAATATTGATTAACACCACTAATAATAATAATAAAATATATATATATAGCTGTGAAATACTCACACAATCTGCAGCCTTTAACAACTGTCCAAGTGCTGTACAACCCACTGCTTGCCTACCAGGGAACTCTCAGTTGCTTTATTACCAGAAGGAATCTGAAGGAGAGAAGGACCTGGCCATGAATAAAGTTTTTTGCAACACTGAAGTTACACTTATAGGGGCTAGCCTAGAGGCAGCATGGCCACGTCCATGTGAGTGTACTTCTGTGTTTCAGTTTGGAACAGGTCAGTTGATAAAGGAATCAGAGGCCCTGATGGAATGAGAGGCACTGCAGGGAATGAGATTGGAGGAGCCTGAGGCAGCAAAAAGCCCAGCAATGTGTGTAATGCAGACACCACCTCCTCAGCACCAAATGTCTTTTGCACAGACCCACTGCTCAGGCCCTCACTGCCAGCAGATGTGCAGACAGGTTGCGGTTGGGGAATCCTGCTGGAGCTGGGAAGTGCTGTACCAATGCAGTCACACCGAAGGTGCTGGTCATAAGCAGTCCTCTGCCATGCACTCCTCTTCCCTAACATACGTTATCCTCCTACTCCCTGAGTGTGTCCCCCTGAGGCCACCTTGGCAAAGGAAGAAGGAGCTTACTGCCCTCTGGTAATCCAGCACAAGCCACCACCAGCCAACAGCACCGGCTCTGCCAGACCCTGGGGCACAGCAGCACTTGGAAAAGGGACAAGTGAGACAGGGAAATAAGCTTGCCCCAGCACACAAGGCTGAGGGAACGGTTTTGGCTTCAAATGTCCACACCATGGAAGGTCCCCTCAGTCCCTTGACTCAGAGTTTGTCAGGAGGGAGACTTCTGTGTGCTCCCCCACATGTATAACCAGGCTCGCTGGTATCTAAGGGGAGCTGCTGTGTCTCACTCTTGAGAGCTGCTGCTGTAGTCATGGCTACATGTGATGCCTGCCGTAGATTAAAGGAGAACATGCAGGTGGAAAGCTCCTTTCAGCAGCAGTGTTCCAGGGAGGAAAACTAGTTGGATTACCAAGAAATATGCCTCATTTTTCCAGGCTTCTCAAGGCATGATATAGTTAAATATTCAGTGGGGATAATGGTGGGAAGGGTAGCACTGAGACAAGCATGAAATAAAATATGTGCACAGGAATTGCAGCTATTTATTGTTTACTATGCTTTGACCAAGCATTATAAGCTGGACTTTTTAAATAACAAGAGATTCTGCAGGAATGATTTATCTAACTGGAAAGATGAAAGAAGTGCTTTCTTTTGCCTGCAAGAGCCTTTGGTGTGATTGTCAATAGCGCCAAATGTAATCATTACTGGAGGGATAAACTACTTGTCTACAACCTCACATAATTCTCAGATATGCTTCAAAATAGCTTCCTGCAGCATGCCAGTGAATAAATCAGGACTGGGAAAGAAGAGAGCAGAGCAGAGCCTGTGTAACATTGCCTCTGCTGATAGGCACCTGCAAAAAATCCTCCCACTGGGGCACAGAGACAGTTGCATGGAGGGTCTGCAGGTTGCACTTCAGTTGTGAGTTTTATGAAGGGGAAAATAATGTGTCAGAGTGCCTAATTAGGAGCACAGTTATTTCTCTCTGCCTGCTTCAGGAAACTTTAAAACAAGTAAAAAGAAAACAAACTATATTACCAGGGTATCAGGAAACATAATTATTTATAATGGACTTGGAAACCACCTGACGAAAATGTTACAGAAATACGAAGTTCTTACTATCACAGCCATATAAAAAGACTTTTTATTGCTTTAGGTTCTGAGCAACCAATAGGGACAACTTTCTGACATTAAGACCAACATAAGCATTTATTTCTGGATTATACCGATATATATATAATATATAAGACAGTACTGGAAGATGCAAGTTTATTTGCATATTGTTTAATCATGTTGGTCTGTCTCCAGAGGGCCATAAAACCATTGTGCCTTTAACATTTTCCTTTGTTATTCATATTTTTTAATAACAACAGAGGACTGTTTTAGTTCTCTTTTTAGCAATAATGCAAATATTAGCAAGCACTTCATCAAAAGTAGAGGGTTTTTTTCATTTCCTCAACACGCAAAGGAATTTCAGCTATGTTGCAAACTGAAATAAACTGAGACTAAAGACAAGTAGAAAAAATATGGGGTGTTACTACAGTCATGCATTTCTGTCAGCAGAAAGCAGCTGGTAACTGGCCAGGCATTGGGATGCCTTGTCCCCTGAGCTAAGTTTGGACCAGACACCCACTTGACTTCCTGTCTGAGCGTCAGGTTGCTGCTGGCTGCAGGAGGAATTCCAGTCACTTCTGATCAGAGAGAGACCAAATGGCCTTACTTTTAAAGAAAATGAAGAAAGTGCTCACTGAAAACCTGCTTTTCAGAAACTCCCATCTTTTGTGGGATGCAAGAGCTGGGAAATTCACTCTTTTGAACTTCCCAGAAGCCTTATTGGAGAAGCAAGTGTATAAGGGGCAGCAGTAATAGAATGTTTGAAGAAGTTAACCTTCTCTCTGCAGATATTCACTCTCAAAAAAAATCTTATTGTTACATGCCAATTCAAATTATCTACCTACAAAGCAGATAGGCTGCAAAATGAGACATGAGCTGGAAAAGGCTTGAATGAATGCAGTCTGTGCAGTTTTGTCTTCCTTGTACATGTTGTTTATGATACATGATTAAATTGTAGCATCGCATGCCATATTTCTATGCTCCTTGTAGTAGTTATGGAATACTCATTATTGTCTTCTTTATTTAATGTCTGGGGGGGGGTGTTTTGTTTGTTTTTGTTTGTTTATTTGTTTGTTTTTGTTGTTGTGTTTTTTTCTTGTTAAACCTTACCTAAATAGCTCAAATGCTTAAAATAGGGATTCCTTCTGACTATGCCTTTGGTATTCTCCTCATAGAATATCAGTGTTCTGCAAGTGTTGTGAAACTTAATTTTAAAAGATCCCCCAGGACATAAAGTAACAGTATAACTCTCATTTTAATGGTCATCACATAAGGCATCTAAACATCTATGCCAAAACCTATTCACTGGCTCCTAAATTTGGAGTTGCAGCTTTATACAGGAGGACAGTGACATCTTACCAGAGAGCTCAGCAATTCTCTCTCTTCACAGAGCAATACACTCAGTTCCAGATCCATAGGTCACTCTCTTGCAAATGCAAACAGGGCCATGGGTGTTCTCCTTTGACACTCAGGAAAAAGAAAAGATAGCTGCAACTTTACAAGTCTTGCAAAAAAATCCTGTAGCAGGGGTTGTCCAGTGATCTAGGACCAAACCCAGTTTTTCTAGTGATATGAGCCTTTCATTCCTTCACTGCAATTTCCTGTTGCATTTAAAGCTTTCTGAAGTACCACAAACAATATCCTCACAGATTTTTGGCTTTTTGGAGATAATTGTCCTATTCATGTGCCAAATGAGGCAGGGATCTTGTGGCAAACATAGCATATGATCCTGTAATTAGAGAAAGCACCATAAGAAGAACAGGACTGTTTCTGTTAGCCAATAGTTTTGGCTCCTCAGAAGAACTTGTAAAATCGAATCAAATTTCCAGAATACTTCCGGCTGCAATGCATGAGATAAGTTTAGACAAAAGGCACAGTACTTCCCTTCTATTCAACCATTTCAGGTTAGACTTCCTCTTCAGTTTCTGTTTCTAGCTACAATTAGCCCTAATTAATTTAGCAGAGGTTCATCAGATCTCAATTTTATGTTTCTGTCTCCTCCAACCCACTGAAACTATCTAGTGATCAACAAGGAGGACTTGACATACAAGGAGCAGTGCAGAGATGGGTAAACCTGAGTAACCAAAAATAAAAATTGATTTTGACTGCCAATTTTCAGTAGAAATAAAAATGAATCCTACCAAGACTGTTCAGAGGAGAGAATCGAACTGACAGTCATTCTAACCACAAGGTATATGACATTCCAGCTGTTTTGATGCTATTTCACTTCATAAAAATATGTTTAAAAAAATCATTGAACCACAAGGAGATTCTCAGAAGGATTTTTATAACAACCAAGTCTAGGCACTCAGTTGGGAAATGGAAGCTCTTTGTTGCACCTCATGCTTCAGAAATGTTTAAACAGGTTCCAATGAACAGCTTGCTGCAAAACACAGGGTCAGGGGAGGCGAGGGTGTCCACCTCCCAGAAGGAAACTCATTTCCAGTTACTTTGGATATTGGTTTCCTATGAAATCTGAGGCAAGGGTTCTTGAGCTACAGCCAGCAGCCTGTTAGCTGAGGAAAATCTTAGGTGAGCTGGGAACCTCGAACTTGGGACAAAGGGAATGGACACCTCTAGGTCTCTTTCTTGTCAGTTCAGTCTCTGGAGTAAGGAATTTCTTGGTGTCGTCAAGCTTTCTTGGAACTTTCTTGGGTATGTGTGCTATGTAGGTTGTGTTCAGAACTATTTATTCTTGTATTCACACGCAGAAATACTATATATTTGTGAACAAAATTACATCGAGAGAGGAGGTGTATATGTATTTATCAGTTTATAGTGAGTTTATATTGGTCATTTATCATTGAGTCCAGTGCCTGTGAAATCTGTACTTTCAGATCTGAGTCAATTACTTCAGCTACCTTTAGGGAAATGGAGATAACAGCAACTCAGATTTAATCGCAAAGATGAACTGCATGTGATGCAAATGCAGAGGAATGCTAGTCTTCTGGAACAGCTACTGGACTGATGCATACCTACAAGAGAAAATTTTACAGGTAGTCACAGTTAAAGCAAACAGGTACCCACCCATTCAGGAGTATGAAGGTTTTGCTGGTCTGGCACAGTTCCATAAGTGGGAATAATCACCTGGTTCAGTTCCAAGACTAAAATGAAACATAAAAAATTAAAATATTTTAGCATCTTTTGAGGTATGGGTTTTTATGGGTTTAGAGTTTTAATTTTTTTTTATTAATGCTTTGTGGAGAAGCCAGTTAATTGCACTTGTTTAGTGTTTCAGAAATGGAATGATTGTGTGTCACACTTTAGTTACAATCAGCAGGTGGCAAGAGAGTGAAACACCAGGATAACAAGGTAATGCTAGGAGAACATGTTGACAGTGATGCATCCCTCCAGTGATGCAAACAGCATTCCTTTACTAGCATTTTACTAGTTATTTAGTGTTTCAGAAACTCTATGGAGATTATAGCAGAAGTTTATTTTCAATGAATAAGGGTAGCAGAACTGGCTCCAGCTGCGCAAACAACCCTAGCTCACGCTGGCTGTACTTGTCAGGCAAGAACAACAGTGGCAAAGAATTCTTCACAAGGCTTGGAATGGGTGTTATACAGGCTGTGATACTGTAACATTCACTCAATAACACATAACCTGAAAACACACCTACAACTTCAGTGTGTATTGATGCCTCAGCTGCTCCTCACCTGTTTCATCAATACCTGTTAAAAACTAACAATATGGAAACTGAATTGGTTTCCTGAAAATACAACATATACTAAAAATGACTTTGTAAAATATGCTACTGCATGAAGTCATTATCAAGCACACTGGGAATACTGGCTACCAAATCAAGCACTGGATAACACACAAATTCATCCTAATAAAGTTACTGGAAATAAGTTACAGAAGCTCTACCATTGCTGCAAGGTATTTGCAAGGTTTTGTTTCTTCACAACTATTTTTGTGTCTTAAGGAGAAGTCAGATAACATCCTGAGGCTGAAGATAACATCAAGTAGCTGAAGGGAGAAGGCTGCTTCCTTCCTATGCATGGCAAGCAGATGGATCCCATCTGTTCTTTTTAGATCCTTAAAGCTGACGTATCTTAGTCATGTCAGTCCTGTGCTGAGGAAGGTTCATGGATGACACAGCTGGCTAAATGCCAGTGTTGTCGGGAAAGGACAGGCTCAACCTACCAGAAAATACTATAATACTAAAAGATGATCTCCAAACTCTGAAATAATTAACCTATAGTACTTTTAGAAGAGCTCAACATCCATTAGATACAAAGCCAGGAAGAACACAACTGATATGCCTGGTTATGTTTTGGTTTAGTTTAGCTTTTTTTTTAATTTGGTTTTGGGGTTTTTTGGCTTAAAACCTTCATTGCTAAATGGCCACATTTTCAAGACATTTTAAGAAGCTTTTCTTTTTCACTGAGGATGCTCATTTACACCAGCTCAAGATATGTCAAAACACTTAGAAAAAGAGCACAACAAGATTAAAAATCAACAGAACTCTCTCATGGCCTCCAAGCAGAAAATTCTTGTTTAAATACTCTTTCATAGAGTTTGGTAGAGACTTAGTTCCAGGTGGTATTGTCAGTTTCCAGATCTCTGCTCTGTTGATAGTAAATGTTCCAGGGGGAAGACAAAAGCAAGTCCATGAATCTTCTCTGAAATATTAGAGCCATAACTCAAAGGTCTGCCCAGCTGAATAATCAAGGTCTGTGAGCTCTCAACAACATTAAGATCTTCAGAAACATTTCCCAGAATTAACAAAAAAAAAAGAGATAGAAAATGTGGACTAGTGCAGCATTCAATGGTGAGACAATAACATGAGGACTCAGAAAACACAAGCACCTCTCAGCAGCTACTGAAAAACTGCTGAACATGTGCATCATTATGGTTTAATGGATTCAGCTTCGACTAGGGTAAGAAGGGGAAATATATGTTCTCCATGGCGGTGTAATGGACATCTCCCTGCATTTCCTTCATTTTTCTCTGTGTGGACACAAAGATCCAGATACCAAGTATTTCTGAAAACCCGCAGAAGAAGGAATGTTTCTGCCCACATGTAATGGCCAGAGGGAAGTAGAAAGGGAAATATCAGCATCTTACTTTGAAATACAAGCAGTTGCTCTGAAACTCTTTGCACCATTACACAAAACACGCAGATGTGGACACAGACATGAAGACTCTCAGCCACTGAACTGCAGAATCAGGAGTTGAAGTGGCCTTTTTACTAAGTGACCACACTCACATCATCAGTCCTGTCTAGAAAACCCTTCAGACAGAGATGAAGGCGGAAACATGGCATTCACAGGAAGAAGAATTCCAATTCTCCCAAATCCTGATGAATCTGGGCCTGGTAAGAAATAATCTTATGAAATTTGTGAGTACAGTTTGCTTCTGCATCAGGGTCTCTGTCCAGAACACCTTCCTCCGGATACAGTGAATGTCATGGAAACTTTATAATTGTGTCTATATTTAACATCTTAGCACATTTGTACTTGAAATAATGCTCAAGAGAGTCCCTGGGTCATTGTTCCTATGGAAGAACTTATGTAAAAGGGACCTGCCACTCTCACCTCTTATGAGATAGTAGCCAAGAACTCCTCCCAAGTTAATTACAGATGAATGTTCATATGAATCCAAAATTACAAAGTCTTGACACTACCTGAATGGGTACTTAGATAAGATTTCTTCTGGCAGTGGTTTGCAAGGGCAGCTGTGCCAATTTGTGCAGCTTTTATCTGGAAGAGACAGTTCTAGTCTCTCAGAAATACAAAAACAGTACTGCAAAAACAGCTTTGCCAGAAAAAGCTGCACCCACACAAATTGCTTTTTATACCCCCAAAATCACTTATTTCTCCTACCTCCCCTCCAGCATTATGGTACAGTCAGTTTTAAGTATGGAGGAAAAAAATTGCAGCATAAAAGTTTGAAGCTAGATACTAAGAAAAACCTCCTAACAGCAAGAACAGTAGAAGAGTGCCTGGGAAGGCAGGTGAGGTCTTTAACATCAGAGATTATTTAACACAGATGAATTAAATATCCTGGAACAATTTAGGCCTTGTTGAATCTGGCATCAACTTTACAAGGTTGGCCTAGCAGAACTTTGAGGTCCTTCCCCAGACCCAGTTTCCTCTGAGTGTTCTCATAGTCATGTCTAAAGGCCACTGTGCTGAGATTTTAGGTTAAAATAATAGTTCTGCTTACCCATATCTTCTTCAGAAATGTTATCGCTCCTGTTATTATTTGAGTCACAGTACATCAGGGCTAGATGTTTGTGTTCTATCACCCAGCCAAGTAAAGCAAAGGCCGTGCAAGGGAACAATGAAATCTACTGGCTTTGTGCCAGCATACTCTGATTTTAATTGACAGATACACCAAATTCTGTCTTCAAGAGATCCAGACAACAAATGCTTTTGTCAGAACACTTGACCTAATTTCTTTCTATTGTAGTTATAGTTCTGAGTGTCTGCTCAGTGATACCAGTTGTTCTTTGATCTAGTCCTCTCAAAAGATGCTGCTGTAAAAATTTTCAGTACTGAAAATGTGCAAACTACTTTACAAGAACATCTTGGTGGTATTTGAGCTGCCAATGTAACAGTGGTATTTCCAGCTGCCTGGAGACTGTTCTTCAATGCAGGACACTGAACTGAGCTGTCAACACCTCACACCTTCTCTCAAATATGCCTACGAAGAAGTACTAACAAGTCCATGTTAATCCCACACTACTTGTTTATAACCTATGTATACCCCATTCTTTTGGCCTGGCCATGAGAGATGAATCCTGCTGTTTATTCTACCAGTGATTTTTTCACTGAGTTTTCTCTACAGCTTTGCTTTCTCACAGGTGAGCCAGAATTTCTGACTGGATTGAATAAAGACCCAGAAAAATTCATTGATAGCCAACACAAAATGTCAGGTCTTTTCATTAGTTAATTAATATTGACAGTGATTTCTCACTGCATAATTTAAATTTAAAGGCTTTAATGAACACTACTATGAGCAATCTCTACCTATTGCTATAGGTGAGAGGCTATGGCCTGCTGATAGACATGGAAGCTGTTCTTCCTTTGTAAGAAATATAAAGAAGAATTAAATATAAAGAATTTAACCTTTCCTTGGGGTCTGAATAGTGAAATAATGGAGGAAGCTGTCCAAAGCACATGCAGTAGGGATGAAACAGGTTTTTTTGAATCTGTAAATTGAAGAGGACTAAGAACGAAAAAAAAAGCAGTATCCAGAAGTGAAAAAAGATGCCGCCCAAAAAAACATTAATGACAAGAAAACCGCAGAAATGTTGGATAAGCTGATGTTTGAAAAGACCACTGGGCTTGGCTTTGTAACAAGGACATTGTCAAACATGCCTGAAGATGCCAATCTTTTTGTGACAAAGAAATTCTATGTATTTGCTATCATTGATTTCCTCTCAAATGAAAAGAGTCAGAGACGAAAAAGAGCCGCAGCACTCTTTTGGCTTGTAAATCACCTGCATTAACCCAAATTAATAGACACCAAATTATTCTAAGAAGTCAAGAAGATTTTACAACACCAAACTCATAGTACCTGGTATTTAACAAGCCTGTGAGATAGTGTGAAGGACAAGATCTCAGCCCTGGCACTGAACGTGGTTCCTCATGAGCAACCAAGAATGCAAAGCCAGGAAGTGACATCTGGAATCTCCAGGCTTTGCTGCTCTGCTATGGAGATCACATCACCTCTCACTTCCCTCAGAGTTTTGTGAAAGTGCTGTCTCTCACAGAATTTTTGAACAGTCTAAGTCTCAAATCCTCTTCTTACAAGGAGAAAAATAAGTTAATAGAACACTGTGCTCTCCTAAGTACAAAACTGATGCGCTTGAGAACATTTGCTCAGCCCCTCAGTGGGACTTGCCTGCAGCATGGAGTTCCTGTTCCCCAAAGAGGGAAGTTTACAGGGTGGTTACAGAAAAGGAGACGTTGCAGAGCCAGACCTGGGGCACAGCAACTGGTGTGCAGTACGTGGCTGCACGGATAGTGCAGCAGGTGGGGAGCAGGGGAGGAATGGGAAGCAGGCATTTACTGAAGGAGAACGCTGCGTAGATGATATTTCAAACCCTCATTCAAGCTTCCTCACAGCCCTGTCCTCACATAGCCATGCCTGAGGCAACAACATTCACTGCACATAGAAATGTGCCAAAGGTATTACACAATTAGACACACTCGGGTCGTTTAGGCCTCAAATAGATTGCAGAGAAAATTAGTATAATAACAAAATATGTCACTGACTGGAAAATATCAGGAAATATTTACCTGCAATTTTTATCTGAATTGACACATTTCCTGATACGTTTGACAGCACTGTCACCACATTAGAAAAGAAAAAAAAAGTGATTAGTAAAGTCTATATGTTCTAATGAAAATCAAATTAAAAGATCGTATCACGTTTGCCACAGTGAGGTTCAAAGAACTGGATGGAGTCAGATTGTTACCATCTGCTGGGATAAACAAGAAGATCCAAAGACTGGTCTTTGTCCATATGCTAATTTTTCCTGACTAGTGGTTGTCTGGGCTAGGGTATTTTCTCCATGCACATATGAGAGCAGACGTTATAAAATTATCAATGGTTTCACCTCATTCCACCAAATACTATTCACTTACATTTAGTAACATTCATTCTGCTGAGTTCTGTGATTAGAATATGTTTAAATTAGTTATATTTCATACCTGTAGACCACATTTGAAGAATGTCTTTAAATTAGTTTTATTTCATACGTGTAGATCTCATTGAAGAATGGTTTGATGATTTTGTAGAAAGAAATTACTCAACAACAAATTGAAAATCATGCTACTAAACCCCACATTCTTCATTTTCAGAAAAATTATGCATTTGAAGAGAAATTGGTAATAGATCTACACAGCTGCTTTCTATGTGGAAGTCTTGTTCTCTTCTTAGGGTCACCCTGCAGTCTTATAGCATGTGAGAAACATGGTGACAATTAGTCATGTTAAAATGTAGGAATGCCAAAATGGCTTTCCAGCTGTTAATAAATTACATACTTTGTGCACTCATATAGTGCAGAGCTGCAGGTATCATCAACCCAAAAACCTAATCTATGCCACATAATAAGGAAAACATTGATTTTCATTTCAGAAGCCCAAGGAAACCTAATAATGAAGCTATAGGTGCTGCTGGAGCACAAAGGAAGTGAAATGGCTGTCTTGGAAGATGATTCTTTTGTGTTTGAAAGACTATTCTTTCCATTCAGTTATCTTTTACAGCTGTGCAAACAAAGGATGGGAACATGTGGAATGACTTTTAAAAATAAATGCTTTTTCATGCCTAACCCTAAACAGGAAAACAATCAGTTGGATATATCATAGAGGACATTGCAAGTCTGAGTCAGAGTAGTTCACCAAAAATAATAAAGTAAATACTAGGCAGTTATAAAAACAAGAAATTTGACTTCATGGAAAGGATTCTGCTGATAGCAGTGTCTAAATATTTAAGAGACACAGAACTGGAATTGGAATGTTTAGGGGGCTCAGTAATTGTAAAACATTTCTTATGTGTCCAGAACTCAAAGAGGGCCAATTGCCCAAAACCTGTGGCAAAAATCCTAAAACATTTCAGTGAGACCTGGACCAGCCCCAATCTCAGTTTCAAAAACAAAACACCGGGCTAATGATGTTTTAGTTACAATTCTGTGATTTCAGAGTAATCTGCTGAGAAGCCAATGTTGGTTCCTGTTTCTGACTGCTGCAGTGCATGCCAGAACCAGAACTGGCTTCATCCAGTATCCACGTCCAACTCCAGCTGACTGTAAATCACTGCAGAAATTCAGCTGCTAATTAGAATATTCCAAATGTTTTTTTCTCAAGCTAAACAGTTTACCCATGTTCAGCTGAAATGGTTGTGAGAAAGAATTATTTTGGCTCTCACCTGTCAATAGGCAATTTCAATATTAACAACCTTTGGTTTTAGAATGTATTAACACGTCTACCTGCTATAATTTTACACAATATTTGGTATGCTTTTTGGTTGTAAACGGATTGTATGCATGGCAAACACATGGCTTGCTTTGTCAAAGTATAAAATAATGGAATAAAGTGATTAAGTCAGCAGGATTTAGACTGATATACTTTTCAGGCATTAATCTCAGGTTGGAAAATGGGCTTGAATAATTTTCTCTTCTCCACATATTTTTTTTATAATCTAATGAGTAATTTAAACATAATAAAATGATGCAACAAACAAGTCATCTAAAGATTTTCAATTAAGGGCTGCTTTGGTTTAATTATATATGAAATCAGGTAGAAAACTATTGTAATGTTGACTGCCAAATGAGCCTGCTTCATGATTGATTCTGTCACACTCCTACAAACTGAGGCATACATACATGCATATGTATTTTATTTCTTTCATTTTTAGCAATACTGAAAATGTAATTCCTGCTGTCAAAAACGCAAGTTCTTAGTTTCTAGAGTTGAGAAAAAGAATGACCTCAGTCACATCAAGAACATATGACATAAGGGATCAGCTGGGTCACTGAACCCAGCACCAGCTTACAGACAACTTGGACTTTTAGCTTTGTCAGAAAGTTCTGAGAGTAAAATTTCTTTACTTGGAATAACCTGTTTTAGTCTGAAAAAGGGATCAAGAAGAACAGGCTGCATTTTTTTCCTGTTGGAGTAAATAAAATCCAGGTTACAAAGGATGAGATAGACTAATTTTAAGAACCCAAAGGGCATTAGGACAGATTTGCAGAACATAGTAGGCATATAAAGTTACAGATAAATTCTTGCTGGTATATTCAGAAGTGTCCAAGCAGAGTGAGAGTTTTTATGCCAAATTATATCAATCATAGCATATGGCCCTTATGACCAGAATAAATCAATCAATTTCATTAATCGATACATCCATTTCATTACTATAGTTAATATTTCCCTTGCTTAATAAAATATTTTAGATGCAAAACGGTTCATAAATGCATTTTTTAAAAAGTATATAGCATGTTTAAGTCAACTAATAAACATGTTTTTGTTTGTGGTATATTAACTCTACCTACCAACAAGATGCATCTATATACAAGTTCAGAGTAAATAGGAATTACCTAGTAGATTAGAAAGAAACTATTCAACAACAAATTGAAAATCAAAGGAAGTGAGCATTGGGCTATATACTTGCTGAAATTAATGTGTGCCTGTGGAATTAAAGAAGAGATGTAGGCCCCTAACACAGGATTTGGGAGTAACCAAAAGATTCAGTTCCAGAAACGCAAACTGAAATAATGACTTTGCAACTGCTGGCTAAAAGGAATTTCCTGCCTTGCTGTCAGGCACTGTGGGTATTTCCCTGGGGGTTGCCAGCACCCAGACAGGGTATAGCCCCTGTGGTGCCCTCAGAAATGTCATTATGCAGTAGAACACGAGAGGTTTACTGTTTTAGCTGCTTTACCAATCAACAAGAAAAACTTCTTTCTGTCAGAAAGCCTTTGAAATAAAAATTTACGTTACTACGTGTTACAATCCGTAAATGAAATCAGTAACTGCAATCATTCCTCTTTGGTTAATATGGCTCTAATGGTAGAAACTGGCTTTCAGGGTGGTTCTGAAAAAGAAATTTATAGAGAGGTGTGGCAAGTAAGCAGATCAATAAGACTTCAAACTCAAACTAATGAACACTGAAATAGTTCTGGTTCAAGACTGTTTGTCATTGCAGATCCTCATTTTAAAGACACAAAGGAAAGGACTGGATCCTGGTTTTTCTGTTTCAGAATTTTTTGTGACTACAAAAAAAGTAAAATGTACGCAGTAATACCACTTACCTAGCACAGGAGATGCTGGCAGATTTTAAGGCAAAGGAAATAATTTTTCAGTATAAACCCCGAACTGCTACTCTTTTTTCTTCAGGACCCTACCTTCCTTTGTATACAAGATGGGGCTGCGGTGACAATGACTCCAGGTTTGGCTAAGTAAAACTTGTCTGTCTAGAGCTTTAACTTATTTTTCCAAAAGACAGATAGTATATAGGGCTGTGGGAAGATTGAAAGGAAGAAAGATTATCTGTTTGTCAAAGAATTTTGCATACAGCCTCAGAGAAGTGGCCTGTGTCCCAGCTTCAGGATCTAATACATGTGGCACTGAGCCAGCTGCTCAAACAAGGCTTGGCCCAGCTTTTCCCGGCAGAGTTTTCAAGCTAACTGCCCAGGGTGCTACTGCCAGGGAGCTCAGCACTTCTACAGCACAGCTGGGCATTTGTCACTAAGAGAGATCCTTTACAAGAGCATGTAGTGACAAGACAAGGAGGAATAGTTTCAAACTGAAAGAGAATATGTTTAGATCACATACTAGAAAAAAATCCTCTACTGTGAAGGTGGTGAGGCACAGGAACAGGTTCCCCAGAGAAGCTGTGGATGTGTCTGAGACCAAGCTGGATGGAGCTCTGAGCAACCTGGCGCTTGGCACTTCAAGGGCAGACAATCTTCCAATTTTGGACCACTTGCATTTGGGAAAAATCTTCAAACCTTCGCAATTTTAGCAGGCAGAAGCCCACTCTCGGCCACACCAAGTGGGCACGAATGGAGGGCATTTTCCATGGGAAAATCAACTCACTCCCTCAGGTGTCACTTTGTAGCAGGCGTTTGGCACTTCAAGGGCAATGTTCCAATTTGGGACCACTTGCATCTTGGAAAAAACTTCAACTGTTCAGAATTTTAGCAGGCAGAAGCCCACTCTCGGCCACGAGCAACCTGGGCCAGTGGAAGATGTCCCTGACCATGGCAGAGGGGTTGGAACAAGATGATCTCTGTTATATATATAGTAATAATTCATGCTGGGGTGTTTGGTTATATTGTATATAACTTAATATTTTCTGAGTTAGAATCTGTGCCATGTAAGCTTTTACGGGAAGCCTGTTTCGTGGGGAGGCCTTGAAACCTGGACAGGAACCACATCTACATCTGAAGGAACAATGCCTGGGAGGAGACCATGGCCAAAGACCGACACTTAACGCATGATCCTATCAGTCGATACGGATAAGCTCGTCAGCATCCACCCGAAACCTCATCTAAAACTGAATTAAGAAAATGATCCCTCCCGAGGAATCTTTTCAGCAACTCCGGAGACCGGTGTTCAACTACTATGAATTTCATCTGCACCATAAAAGAGACTTTGTTCCTATTGCAAGCCCAAGCCTGGGGCCAATTTTCGGGTATAAGAACCAGGAGGCCGACAGGCAAAAACGTGGACAGAGGGGTGGCGAGATAGAGGGTACACTCTGTTCACCAGTGCCGACATCCTGGGCTCGGCACTCTGTCCGTGCTGACCGTGGCTTTATCGAAATTATTTTGCAATCAGTGAATTCTTTATATTTTAATTTGGTTGGTTTTGGCTTTTATCTATAACAATCTCTAAGGTTCCTTCCAACACAAACTGTTCTATGATGATTCTGTGATGAAGTATGGTATGGTATTTGTAAAGGTGAAATTGGAAAATGCTCTTGTTTCTGAAAAATGTGTCCCAAAGCTTTTGTCATTGGTGAGCATTTTTTGGACAACTTTGTAAGAAAAGCAGGGAATTTATGAACTATAAACCCAGAATGGGATTAAGATCTGACTGTAAAACAGTAGCTGAAAATGAAGTATTTGCTTGTGGCCCTGCAGAAGATGCACTCCTGCCATTGCAAATGCACTGGATTCCTGCTAGTGCAATCTGGATCTCCCTGTTCAGCATCTTGTGTTTGCACAACCCATCAGAAGAGTTTTACCTTCCCCACATCTTAGTAATCACTTCAGCAGCCTGCATTCCTGTGAAAAGGGCCTGGATTCCTAAAACTCCATGTCTCCCTAAAAACAGGAGTTAGGCAACCTGACACTCACATCCCTGTTGGATATAGTGTTCAGATGTGGTAAAAGCACCATAGAAACACAGAGGACAAAAAGGAATGAAAACGTTCTGTGCAATGCTTAGATAATTTGAGTTAAACAAGATCTGGAGCCATGCTGTTGTTATAAGTGTGAATGTTAATTCATGCTGGACCTCTTTTTCATTGTATATAACTAATATTTTCTAAGATCATAGTTTTGTCTGAGCCTTTTACGGGAAGTCTGTTTTCAGTGGGGAGCCTGGAAACCTTACACAGTCACAACACTTGCATTTGAAGAAACAATGGGACCTCACGAGTTTCGGGAGGAGATCGTAGCTAACGACCGATGCTTAATGCATGATCGTTATCATTCGATAAGGATAAGCTTGTCAGCCTCCACCCGAACCCACATCTAAAAATGAATTAAGGAATCATCACCATCAATAAACCCATTCAGCGGGACAGGAGACCCATAGTCAATCTTTTCAGCGGCTCCGGAGACCAGCATTCTACAACTATGGATTTCATCTACACCAGAAAGAAAGACTTTTGTTCCTATTGCGGACTCAAGCCTAAGGGCAATTTTCGGGTATAAGAACCGGGGTGCTGGCACATCAAATTTGTGGACAGAGAGTTGGCGAGTGAGAGGGCTGCTCTGTTCACCAGTGCCAAATTCCTAGGCTTTGGTACTTTGTCTGTTGACCGTGGTTTTTCATCAAATTTTCTGTAATCAATAAAACTATTTTTATATTTTAATTCGGCTGGTTTGGCTTCTTACCTATAACACTGTTTATGAGGAAGATAAAAAGAAATCTGCAATTACTACTAGTTTACTGAATGAGGCAGTGGACTTAGGAGGAAAAAGGAACAATGACGGTATACATAAACTTGCATTTAAAAAAATGGCAGGGAAATGGAAGTTGCCTGGGCAATACTGTTGCTGACACTGTCTAAATTCAAAGTGCTTGACTTCATAACCTTAAAGTTAACATTTTTTTGTCATAATATATTATTAGCTGCAACCAATTAGGGATGCTATGGCTCCTGCTGGTAACTGGTAAAATTTGCATTTGGATACAGAGAAAGATAATTGCTGACTATACTGTATTATTTAATTATACAGTCCGTTTAGAAATGAAATTATATCTGAAGCATTTGAGTGATTCCCTTGAGCAGAAATGATGTAACAATTATTACTGCAATTGGCATGAGGAAACTTCGCTGAAAGTCTAGAATTTCATCTAATCAGGAAATTTGATTAGTGGTCCATATGTAGCAGCACTCTGTGCTGCTGCAGAGTAATCTCAAAATGCACTGCAAGAAAAGTAATCATAGTAACTGTAGACACTTTTTCTCACGGATCAAATTTATTAAGTTTTAAAAGTCAGTTTGTAATAATGTAATTAGTGTAAATTCAGTACCATGATGGAAGAAATCACAACCAACCAGTGCGGTTGTTTTAGCATATAACAATCACTATGAATAAAAATTCTGGTTTCTGCTGAAAATTCAGCTTGTGATGTCCAGCAACTACAGCTGGGTACAATCTGACAGCTTCATGCCAGACAGATGTGGCTTTGAAGACACAGAGGTTTCTAAATTCCTTTCTGGGAAAAGAGGCATTAACAAAAAGGATGCATGTATGCACACAGCTTTCTAAGAGTAGCGTGGGCAGGCTGATGGAAAATAAGAATATGGTCCCTCTGCCTGGCATTGAAAAGTCCACTCTTCAATTAAAGTTAAAAAATAAATGCATATGAAAATACCAACTCAACAAATATATACACAAATACATTTGGAAAATATGAAGGCAATAAAGGCAAGCTCCAGAGAGAGCACAAAAATTTTTCCCTGGACTTTGAGAACACAAAAGTAGAGGGATGTAAGATCCCCACAGCCATTACAGTCCTCTAACAAGACAAGGATGGAAAAAAATGAAGTCGATTTCTCTGGAGACAGAATGACATGCTGAAGATCCTGGTCATTTCAGTCACTGGTCAAGAGCCCCCCGCTTTAGGTGGCTGAGTGGACAGATCAACCACTGCACATTTACCAGACCAAGCCTTGAGCCTAGGCAGGGTTGACAATGAGCTTTCCAAGGTAATGCCACTATCAAGCCACGCCTTTGGCTGCAATCAGCCTCTTGTTGGGCTGAGTGGTTTGTCACCCGGTTTGTAAGCTGGTGACTTGTCCTTTCTGTCAGATGAGCACTGAAACACACAACTGCCTTGTGATCATTCAGCTGCAGGGCTTAGCATGAGTTCCTGGCCTTTGTCTTTGGGCAGAATGCCTGCTCCCAGTCCCCAGCTTTATGTTACAGCAGAGTCATTTGCCTACACCTTCCCTTCTGTGCAGGTTCTTACTGCGCCTTTTCACCAGTGACTGAACATTAAGGCTGGTGACTAGTTTTACACAAGGTCAGTGGTGCACCTAGCCCAGCCTCCTGGCCCCAAGAGAATCCAATGGTGCTTTGGGTCAAAACCACCATTCAGTGTTCCAAAGTGTAATATGAGGCACAGAGGCAGGGAAGCCCCCACCGTATACAGTCAGATAGAAGTAGTATATTTTTTTTCAGATCATCTTAAATGCTTTTGAGCCTGCAAGCACTTCTTATATCTTGGCTCTGCGATGAGTGAGAAGCAGCAAGTTTTTAATCACCTATCCATGAGGTGGCACATTAGAAATATTCTCAGATACGTTACATAGTACTACAAGCTCTGAGGCAGATGCCAAATATACCTGAGAAAATGTATGAACAGTGCTGACCATGGGACAGTGGGGGCTTTTTGATTGCTTGACACTCAACAATGTTAATTATGTATCAGGTATCTAGCTTAAGATTTGTGTTTATAAGCAACCTATATAGAAGGATTATTCCCTGGGTAGAGTCATACTTCAGATTTCAGTATGGTCACCCATCACCATTGTGAACAAGTCTTTCAGAGTAGGAACAGCAGGACAGCTTTAGACCCAGCAGAGTAAGCACGTGATAGTCTGGCATAAAGTGCCATTTCTAGATTTCTCTACCAATTGCTGCCCCTTCATAGAAGATTAGCCAACCCAGATTGAGTAAATTTCTGTCTAAGAACTTATCAGTAAAGAATACCTGTGAATTTAAAAGTACAAGTCTCCTTTTGCTTGGCACAGAGAATAAAAATATTTGTATTTTGATAGTGTATCTCAGGAGGGAGCTAACAGAACTCAGGACTATACTGTAATGATCCTGATGAAAAATGACTAGCATTGAATCTTAGATACTGTTCAGCTATAACAAAACAAAGCAGCAAGAATAATAATGAGGAAAATGCCAAACCCTTGCTTTCCTCCTCTCTCACCTACATCACAGTGTAATTCTATGAAATCTTTAAAAAAGCCCACAGAAGAGGAAATGCAAACTTTGTTCTGGAAAGCATGGAAAGACACGTTACTTTGGTGTCTGTAAAGAATCCTGCTAAACTGTTTTACGATGTTATGAACATACCAGATGGCAGTAACACAGGAACAACTACGGTTTGCTCATTTTGTACAACATTATAGATCTCCATGAGAGTAAAACCAGTGCTGAGAGACCCAGTGACAGCCCTCTTCACAAACTCATTTCCACTGAGATTCTAATCAATTTTTTCAAAACTGTGGAATTGAGAAAATGTAAAAAATCAGTTTTCTAATGAAACAAAACCAAAACCCAAGCAGCAGCCTCTAGAGAGCGGTTTCTGTTTTTCATTTAAGCTAAGAATGCTTACGCATCTCGTTATAACAGTAGGGAAAATGCAAGTGTGATGGGCTGTTAGGAGGTTAGTCATCATCCCTTGATATCAGTATGCTGACGTTTGTTCTCTTTTTGAAGAGGAGACCAGAGTGGCTTTACTGCAGATTCCATTTTTTGTGTCAAAGGTACGAAAAATGACCTATTGCAATTTTACCAGCCCCTAGACTGTAAGACTAGAAGGTACCAGCAAGGTCGTCCAGTCCGATCCCTGAACACAAACCAGAGGATTTTACCTCCAGATTTTTGTTTAGTTTAGTATCTGCAAACTGGAGAAATACAGAAACATGAAATCATGGAATGACTCCTCTATCCCTGCTTGCTCCAGGTGGGCACTTCAACTGTGCAGTTTGGACCTGAAGAGCATCCTATCCCACTTGTGAGTGACATTTCTCTTCTGCAGGAGCCAGATCTGTTCAAATGGACTCAAACTTGGCATTCTGAATGCCAAGAGAATGACTGGCCCTAAAGGTGACAAAAGAAAATGGCAAAGAAAATAGTGATGGATATGGAAAAGAACAGAAATACTCCTCATGAAAGCAAACAGGATTTATCTAATAATTATTTTTGCATGCAAGGTGTTCCTAAGGAACATTCTGATCAGATGAATGGTTAATGGGTTTGTTTGGTAAACTATACACCGTGAGAAAGCAGAAGCTCTTCTGATGGACACATTTGATCTTAGAGCACGGGACAAACATCTATACCCAATGCATTTAATTAAACTCTCCCTCATTCTGAGGAAACAAATTAAAATAAAGCAAGGATACACCAAAGCACAACTTATAAATTGAGTATTATTATTTATGCTTTCATCATGAATAACTTTGGAAAATAAACAACTGAAAAAAAAACCCACGCTGAAAAACACCTACTGAACAGCTACCCTCGGGCTCTGGGGACTAAGATTGCAACATTTACACACTTAAATAACTTCATGGACACTGCTGGATCCACTTATCTCAAAAAATCATTCTCATGTTTGTGTTCTCATGTTTGGCTTGTAATCCTTCCCTACATGGACTGGAACATAGAAAGGAAGAGCAGTCTGCTACCTCAGAAGTTTACACTGTTGTGTGAGAACTATAGGAGCAGGCTGCAGGTAATCCTGTAAAAATCAGAATTCCTACCACAGCCTGAGACAAGTACCTGAAATGGTGGCAAAGTAACAGCTATCAGAAGGTTGAGTCCAAACTTGAGCTCAAACTCCATAAAATATCATTGGTTTTATGTTTTCTTTCCCTGAGTAATTTCAGAGGAGTTAGTGAGATCTGATACAAATCAGCTCTGTTAAAACACAGTATTGCTGATAATTTAAGAAGTAGAAAGGATGAAACCAAGAAGCAGCACAAGCTGTTTATTATTTTTGTGTGAACACTCTACCTCCCCTGCCTAGGTTTCATACATGCCCAGAACCTGGCCTGATAAACATGCATATACTCTGAAGGCTGACTTGTTCTAGGACTGTGACAGAATGCTTTGGAGAGGACTGTAGAGTTAGGCCTCTGGTCAAAAGTCTGACAAGTTGCTTTTATACCTTCTCCAGAGCTGAAGGTCCTTGAGGGCCTTCTTGAATCGGAAGGTGTTTTCGTCATTGCTTAAAGTAATGCAATTTATTTTTGTTTGGTTAGTTTTTATCCCAGATCAACTAAAACAAAACAGCTGTCCTGAAGCAGGAAGTATAAAGAAGACAAGCTACTTCTGCTTTTGTCATGAGATAAATTTGCCAAGATCAACCTCAACCATACTGTCAAAATTACTACCCCTTTGCAGAGGGAACTAGCATACGCTGCCTTCCATGTGTTTTACAGGAGGGCAACCCCTGCACAGCAGTTGCCCCAAGCTCCAAACATAGGTTTTTTAGCAGCCAAGCTGATCCCTTGGTGTTCCTCACCAATGCCAAATCTCCAGGCAGCAGCTATGGAGCCTTTTCTTTGGGAGCTAACATGATTAACCCAATTGTAATTGCAGATGGCTGTTTGGTCAGCCTTCAATGCCTACGGATCAATGAGCTATCTAATTAGAAATCCTGAGATATATTCATAAAATTATACCCACTGCTATTAAATTTACATGTCTCAAAGGAAATATATTTGAATTTCTGTAATGAGATTCTCAGCATGTTTGCTTTAAAGTATTTCCCACACTCAGATATTAGACAGTGTGTTTACAGGAGGGTCCCAAAAAGATACTTTTAATTACTTAGAAAACAGTGAAAATATTAAGTTTAAAGTCAAAACCTAGAGGCACTTTTTAGCTTGTGTGTAGGTGCAAAGACTCTGCCTGCAAGCATTCTTGATGGAATTCTTGTTGGACCCAGAGTTTAGAAACAAACTGTACTTTTGTTTCCTAATAAAGAAACACTTTGTAGTTTTAGAAAATAAAGGACTCTTTAGATTTTACTGTGGTGATCAGTGACAGGACCCAAGGGAATGGCCTGAAATTGTGCCAGGGGATGTTTAGGTTGGATATTAGAAAAAGATTCTTCACCCAGAGGATGGTTGGGCACTGGAACAGGCTCCACAGGGAAGAGGTCACAGCACCAAGGCTGGCAGAGTCCATTTCAACAATGCTCTGAGGCACATGGTCTGATTCTTGGGGCTGTCCTGTCTGGGGCTAAGAGCTGGACTCAATAATCGTTGTGGATCTCTTCCAAATCAGCTTATTCTGTGATTCTGTGATAAACAAAATTTGCTTTTCTTGCAAACTCCAATAAACTTACAAAAACATAGGAGATCTGCTTGGCTGGACTGCATTGCTCTTGAAGCTTTCTCTTTCCTCACTTGATTATCAGCATGGAACAAGTCAAAAAATATAGTCCAGCATTGACTCTTCTATTCTTCAGGTCATATTTTTTAAAAAATTTATTACATGTTTAAGTCTTACCAAATATTGTAGGAGCTATTGCCAAGTTGTGTCTTAAACACCACCCTCAGTTAAAAGATGAATTTGTGCTTTAGTGCAAAATTCCTTCTTGTATTTTATAGACAGAAGAATAAGTAAATAAATTTAATTATTTTTCCTAGAATAAATCAGCATATATGGAGATAATGAAAGATTTAATAGAGATAGTCCCTCCATTAGGGACTAATTCTGCTTTTTCTACATTGTTTACAAAAATTATGCTATTCCCACTCTACTTAAAGGGACTGCTCACAAGGGTAAAGTGTGCCTTGCTTGGCCTCATCCTTGTTCATTAATGCCTATAAAAGCTCCATTAGACTACTTACAGAAAAAACACACAGAAAAAGAACACCAATAATCTTACTAATATTGCACACAAACTAATAAAACTCTCCGGCACTGCTAGAGCCCTCTGGTTATCATCTCAGCCTTCTTATTATCTCTAATTGCAGTGCCAAACCTACAGCAGTGGACTTTTTTGCAAATAACTAATAGTATGAAGATTGCTTTTTTTTTTTTTTGATGGATAAATTACCAATGAACACATTGCAATTTTTACTGTATATTAAAATTATGCCTAAAAGTGCCACAGATGAATTATTTCAATTCACTGCACCCATAGTTTCCTGATGAACTCAACTGGAAGAATCTTTATGCCACTGCTTAATGAGTGCCTGACCAGGTAAATAAGCGAACAGAATTACAGAATGGCTTGAGTTGGAAGAAACCTTAAACCTAGTTTGCAATCGCCCTGCCATGGCCAGGGACACATGCCACTAGACAGGCTGCTCAAAGTTCCATCCAGCCTGGCCTTGTACACACCCAGGCATGTGGTATTCACAACTCCTCTGGGGAACTTGTTCCAGTGCCTCACCACCTCACAGTAAACAATTGCTTCTTAATAGTTGCACTGGCCAGCCCTTCTCTTGTGAATACTGTCAAGAGCTCTTCCTCTTTCACTTTTAATTACTTTCTTTCTTAGTCTGTACCCAGAACTCAACATGTTTTGCCTTCACTTTCACTTCCTTACTCTTTTCATTACTTCAACACTTCTTATTTTATGAGAACGTTCAGTGAAGACCCTGGTTTGTGCTACATGAGTCTCCACTGATCTAAGCTCAAGCCTACTTATCTCAGGCTTTCTTGAATGACAGTAACAGAGCACAGCTTCTTCACAGGCTGTTTGGTCATGGCTCTTAATTTCTCCACTGTGTTAGCACACCCTTGGATTGAACTAACCCTCCCACCCTTGGATGGATCTTGGATCAGTTGCCAGCATCTTTAGCAGGGTTGCAGGTGATAAAAAGTGATATTTTATAATCACTTCTCATACCTGATCTGCAACTCAGATGACACTTTTTAGTTACTATTCCTCCCACAAAGGAAGGGAAGAATCCACAATATTTCACCCACTGAAAAGTCACTAATCTCATCCCTTTCTCCTGACACAAGTCCATTAGTATTACCAGCAGACAGGAAGTGCAGGGTATCTCACACAAGCACTTGCTCCCACTCTTCCTAGACCGTGAAGATTCCTTATCTGACTGTAATTTCCCAAAATAGTAATGGTTGAGGGACAGGCCACGGGTCTCTGCTGCAGCTGTGGAAAAACAACTAAGAGCTTTCAGTCTGAAGAGAAGGCTCTGGGGAAACCTTAATTGTGTCAGTTTAGGACTAACTGGGGGCCTATAAGAAGGATGGGGACAGGTTTTTTATTAGGGCCTTTAGAGGCAGGACAAGGGGTCACAGTTTTAGACTAAAAGAGGGTAGACTCAGCCTGCATATAAGGAACAAGTTTTAAACAATGAGGTTGGTGACACACTGGAACAAGTTGCCCAGAGAGGTGGTCAATGCCTCATCCCTGGAAACATTACAGGCCAGACTGGATGGGGGCCTGAGCAACCTGATCTAGTTGAAGATGGGGCTTATGACAGCAGGGTTGGACTCGATGAGCTTTAAAGGCCCTTCCAACCCAAACCATTCTGTGATTCTGTGATCTATCTCCACCCATGCTGGAAGCCTGCAGGACAGATACACACCATGGGCACTCAAGTTCCCCAGGCATTTAGTCTGCTGCACCAGCTGCTCTCAAACAGCACTGAACACAAAAGAGGTAGTAGCTGTTTCCTACAGCAGAACACTGCTGCACAGCTCATTCTCATGACTGTAATGTTAGCAGTCTCTTATGCAAATATTTAATGTCCCATGACAAATCATATCTAAAAAATGCTGGAGAACCTGACTAACCAGATTAATGGGGCCGGACGAAATCCAAAAAAACTGAAAGGAAGGTAAACAGTAAAAGCAAAGCAAAATCTTCTGTTAGTGGCAGTTCTTACAAAACTTTAATTTTCAGTTATGTCTAAATAATGTTGATGAATAGTGGTTTAGTTGAAAATTACTTAATGTAAAAACTAAATTGAAGGGCCTTCACACAACATTTTGAAACTAAGCTGCTGTTTCTACCACATGACTCACAGAAACAATTAAAAGAATGTTTATGGTCCATCAGACTTGTAACTACACTACTTAAAGTTTGGTTTGCAGTTAAATATATTTTATTAATTTTCCAGTTTCAATCTGGCACTCATTAAGGACTCTTCAGGAGCTCACTTCTCAAGTCCATGCAGGGAACCATGCCTATATGTCTACTGCTGTTATCAAGTATTTGAGAACGGAGTAGGTAAGAAGAGAGTAATTCTGATGAATTAAGCAAAAATATATTTCAGATGTCTGTATATTCCCTTGGGATACAATCAAGACACTTCTCTCACAAAGCCTTTAGAGAGATGTGGGATGCCTGAGTAAAATGTGAAGGGTGGAAAAGACAAAAGATCTATGCTCAGACACTTGCATTCTTAGACTGACTACCAAACACAATCTATTGTTTGGTGAAGTGCACATGACTGCCAGTTTTAGTTTAGCACACACAGCAGCAATAAGAAGATAAAGTGTACAGTGTCCTTCTCTGCAGCTTTGCATTCCTACCACACTGACACTGAGATTCCCCAATGAAAGATAAAGCCAGAGTGCCAAGGAGACTTAGGCTGCTGCTGTGGAGTAGTTGTGAGTGGGAATACTTCTTTCGGTAGCCAAACCATTTTGTGGCGCTTCATGTTTGTGACATTACAGCCTCCAGTTTTCATTTCAACTTCCAGATCCATCAGACTGGAACCAGAACACCAGATGGTAGCAAGGTCCAAGTGGTCTCTTCTCACAGCCAATGCAGCAGATGAACACACTCTCTTCAGAGGTAAGACTGTTCCACCTACACTCACACTAAGCCTGAGTTTGAATCAAAAACCCCTAAAAATTGCAAGTGATATTAGGCCCATGCCCTAGTGAATATTTTTAAAATTTCATATTAAAATACATATCAAATATCAATTTAATAACATATATTTTGTACAGCAGTATTTCAGACTGTTAGATAGGACCATGCCAAAGACATGCACTGTAGCACTAGTGAAAATCCACTAAAAATCCACTAAATAAATAGAATATGTCCATTCTATTCATCAGGATAGAGAGCTCAGCACTTGGGCAATATTTTTCCTCAATATAAGAACAGCACATAAACCAACTCATAGCATCTACTTCAGAGCTGCCCTCCTTGACGTTCACACTCTGTTAAATGAATTGTCTTGTTAAACACACAGCTGCAGCAGTTCCATATGCTTCAGGTCTGAAGCGCCTTTTCTAAAAGTTTTCTCACGTCAAGCACATGATATTTAGTTTTATTATTTGTGCATTACATAAAAAGCACACCAATCAGTAATCCCTTTGCTTGGCTACACCAGTTAATCCCAAACTTAGGCTAATGCTATTTTATTTGACTTTTTTAGGGGGTACAAGACTATTTAATTTATGCCACGTAAAACAAAAGTATTCCTGCGTTTGGTTCTTTTTTTTAATCACAGCAGAAAACACCCATTTTAGTATAAGATTCACCTTGGGGCTTGCTACCTGACTAGTGGCAAACTAGACCTTAAGTGCACAGCATGC
Source organism: Nicator chloris (assembly GCA_013400495.1). NCBI lineage: Eukaryota > Metazoa > Chordata > Aves > Passeriformes > Pycnonotidae > Nicator > Nicator chloris. The sequence continues at coordinate 143,958 of WAAE01005390.1, read as the reverse complement.
CACCCATCATTTCCAAGGAAGTGGCAGGTATGAGGAAATAGTAGGATGAGGTGATTTAAGTGATAACTTTATTGAATGACATCAATGATAACAACTTAATGGACAAGAGAAAGCTGGGAAGAGTGGCTGACACCCCAGAGGTCTGTGCAGCCCTGCAGAAGCACCTCAACAGGATGGAGAGAAGGGCAGAGAGGAACTGCCTGAAATTCAGCAAAGGCAAATGCAGGATCCTGCACCTGGGGAAAAATAACCCTCTGCACCAGGACAGCCTCGGGGCTCACCTGCTGGGAAGCAGCTCTGTGGAGAAGGACCTGGGGATCCTAGTGGACAGTAAGCTGTCTGTGAGCCAGCAGTGCCCTTGTGGCCAGGAAGGCCAATGGGATCCTGGGGTGCATTGGGAAGAGCATTGTCAGCAGGTCAAGGGAGGTGATCCTGCCCCTCCATTCAGCCCTGGTGAGGCCACATCTGGAGTGCTGTGTCCAGTTCTGTGCTCCTCAGTGCAAGAGAGACATGGAGCTCCTGCAGTGGGTCCCACAGAAGGTGACAAAGATGATCAGAGGAATGGAGCATCTCTCTTATGGGGAAAGGCTGAGAGAGCTGTGCCTGTTCAGTCTTGAGAAGACATAAGTGAGGGGTGACCTCACCAATGTCTGTCAGTGTCTGAAGGGAAGGTGTCAAGAGGATGGAGCCAGGCTCTGCTTGGTGGTGCCAAGCAATGTGACAAGAAGCAATGGGCAGAAACTGATGCACAGGGAGTTCAACCTGAATATGAGGAAGAACTTCTTTACTGTGCAGGTGACCATACACTGGAACAGATTGTTCAGAGAGGTGGTGGAGTCTCCCTCACTGGAGAGATAACCATCTGGATATAATCCTGTGCAATGTGTTCTAGGATGAGGTCACTTGAGCAGGGAGGTTGGATCAATGACCCACCGTGGTCCTTTCCAATCTTACCCATTCTACGATTTTGAGAATTTCCCAGACATACAGTAACAGATCTTATTAGTAATTCTTCTCTAACTACTCTTGAAAGATCCTTTTGTGTGGAAACATCTGTTGTGTTACAACTTCTGTTACAGCATGTGTACATCTTCCCTTCCATGTCTTTGGTCTCTTCAAATTCAAGTTCTCTATCTGCATTTTCATATACTGCATAAAGTGCAAATCAACTGATATTAGCACAGGTTTTTGTGAGCTTTTGATTGCATTACTTTTAGTAACTGTAGCATTATAGAACTGCTGGAGTTCTGTACCATGTAACAAAACTCCGGCTTTCTCCTACATATTCAATTTATTTAGCTTTTTTTTTTGCAAATGGTAGTGTTTGAAAAGTCAATTTAAAAAATCTTAAGTTGTTGAGCATAAAAGTGTAGAGTATTTGTCCTCTTAAAGTAACTTGTAGCTTGTGTAAATAGAGGAAAAAATTCAGGGAATGACTTGTGATAAATACCCACCATAAAATTTATTACTTAATAACCAGGAAGAGAAACAAAACTATTACTATTAAAGTTGTGCAATTTGCACAAGCTAATACAGTGGCAGATAAGTTCTCCTACAGTTTGTAGACTTACCTGTAAAATGCACCCATACGTTCTGTACAGCTAAATTACAAAATACGGGAACAAAGAATACTTTCAAAGTACAGGAGGTTTTTCATGGACAACTGTGAATTCAGGTATGGTAAAAAATCCTGTTTAAATAGATTAAAATTGGGTATATGTATCAAGGTTGTATAAGTTTCCTAAATTCCTGCCTGATTCTCTGATCTCCTCCAGAATTTATGAATTATAAATAGCTGCAAACTGGTAATTATATTGCAGTTAAATATTTATATTCTTACCATTGGGGTCTTAGGAGTTCTGCAGAAAAATCATTAAATCAGCATTAAACAGTGAGTGGTACCAGCAGTGTACTTTCAAATGGAACCACACTTGGTGACAAGGTTGATGCTATTGTGTGGCGTGGATGGTATACTCATCTGTGGCCTGGTTTCTGTGAAAGTGAAGTGGCAGAAATTTAGGAGATAAAAATACTGAAGTATGGAGAGACTAAAAGATGTAGGTAAACCATCAGTGTAACAGATATAAGAGAAAGGACAAGAAGGCATGAGAAGTAGTTTAGATGTTGACCAGTGTAACAGGCCAGTGTTTCCTGGACCTGTGCAAGTCCCAGCTCCCCAGGAAGAGTCTCTCGCTCCCCCAATAGTAACAGAATAAATGAGACCATGTGTCTACATTCCTGCTTGTTCCTGCAGGAATGTACCTGCACGAGATGTACATGCACAAGAACAGTGTCGTAAACAGAACGCAGGGAGCAAAAATTCTGAATTCTCAGCTCATCAGACAGCTTATTGCCATCTTCAGGAGAATGCAGAACTGCAATGTGCCCCAAACATTTTTACATTGATTACAAGTATGAGAAGCAAAAGAGAAGAAACCAGGTGTGAAAAGACACCACCGGGCAGTTTTACTCACTACTGTAGGTAGACTGAAAAGGAGGAAAGTGTCCCTTCAGAAATGGAACTACTTTTTTTAAAGAATCTGCTTATAAAGTCTTGCATGTTAAAAAATTGTTAGATCTGGCCCCTTTGAAATTTTCCAAAGGTGGGGATTATACTAAATAAATTGCAGGACAAAGCCATACTTCTCAAAAAAAAAAAAAAAAAAAAAAAAAAAGTTCAGGCTTTCCATTGCCTTTGGAAGGCTTCTGTAGAGAATTGCCTACTTTACAGCATCATGAAGGCAAACTGGAATAATTTGCAGGACACTGTTGGTATGGTATATGTTCATATTGGAGTACAGTATATGATATCAGTAATATTTGTAGGGTCATACAAGAAACATCAAGTTTTTGAAGCTATTGAAAAGGGAAAAATAAAAGCTCTGGGCAGGCAGCATGACTAAATGCAGTATTTGCCAAGAGGAAACAAGCAGAGAACATAACTGAGCAAAAGTAAGGAGGTGGAGAATAGTTATGCTTGCTCTGCACCATTTGGATTACAACATCACCCCTCAGGGCAGGCTTCCAGTTGTACAGTGGGCTGAACAAAACTGGATATCTTAGGCTGTGACTCCACAATTAATGTTGCTTGAATAAAGCAGTACTTTTGTACATTTTTGTTTGTAGTTGCTAAAAATGTGTCCTGAACAACAGCATGAAAGCCTTTTTAGAAAGAAGAGCTGGAATTCTCCCTGAATCTTCATCAGCACATTGTGTCAGAAGAAAAAGGCTGACCTATGAACACCCTTTCCTTGGTCATCTATAAAGCATGGTGTGGTCATTACTGCAGCAGTGCTAAAAGATAAAAAGATGTAGACTCAAGGCTCAAGGAGCAGCTAGGATATATATTTGAGTGAAACCAAGACCATAGAGAGTAAGTAAGTTGCTAACATATCCCTATGAAGATGAAAGTCTTGTCAGATGGATAGTCAGGATGGATGCCTCTGGATATTGTCTGCATAAGTTAATTTTTCTGAAAACCATAATCAAATATTCTGTAAAACCTCAGACATAAGCCAACCAAATTGGATATGGTGTGAAGTTTGCACCAGGGAAAGAATAAATTTATGGTTTATGGAAAAAAAAAGATGCTACTGATGTAACAATCCTCTTGAAAACAGCCTGGGTCCAAATAAAAAAGTTGCCCATCTTGTTTAAGCATTGGAAAGAAAAAGTTTCAACTTGCCAAAAAGTCTAACCTTAGGACAAGACTGTCTTTCCTAAGCACAGCTCTGACCAAACAATTAGTTTCAAAGCTCTGTACAACAGGCAGAGCAGCTCTGGTACCTCCCTGTGGACTGGGACTGGAGTACAGCTCTTTCTCTGGATGCCTGCCTAATGCTCCTTCCGACATGAGTGGTTTGCTAGACATCAGCATGGATAACCAAAACCAACCGTATTCCAAAACGAGACAGACTACTCCCTTTATGTGCCACGACTACAAACTTTGATATTCCATAATAATGCTTTTCTGAAGAGCTATAAACACTTTGGATTAATCTTGAATAGAACAGGAAAAAGTTCAGAAGTCCTGCTTACTTGCTAAACCAGGGATGGTGTCCTTGGGAAAGATGCAGATGCAAGTGGTACAATAAAACTGGAGGTAAATGGATGATTTACATGTTTGTCAGACTAGTAAAATAGTTCTCCTGTAATTATACCTAATATAAAACCTTAAGACAGTTACACGTGCATTTTGCAAGGCAGAGTAGCAAATGTTGACAAAGCAAGGTGCTGTGTAACAGGCTTTGCATAACAATTCATGAAACCATCACTGCACAATTTTTAGTCAATATTGCCACACAGCATGAGTTGTTCCAAACTGTTGTATACAGTATATGAAGCTCATGATTTGCTGGCTCTGAGAGCTGAACTATCCCCAAGTCGGATAAAGAGTTATGAGTAGGAAAAAATTCAGTTGTTCTCTGGGGTGAAGAATGGAAAAGACAGCTTTTGATTAATACACTGCAGTGCTGACCCACCCTTTAAATTCAGGGAGTGGAGTCAAATAATACCTTTGCCTCACTTCATATGGAAAATTGAATTTGTCTTTGGACTATTACTGTAAGTCAAGGGATACTCCCATCTGAAACAAAGGCTAATAATGTTGGAGGAAAGACATTCCCTGATTTCCACAGTCATTGGGTGAGGCTCAAACTTTATACAGTTTTGGACTGAGCTAACTGAATAAATGTGGTAGGCTGTATTTACCATTAAGAATTAGTATTTGGAGAGTATCAGAGAGAGTTAATATCACCAAATTTTTTTATAAATGCAGAAATTCAGACAAAATATTAAAAATCATCAAAAATATGTGTTCTTCAGCGAAAACATTCACAACCTTTTGAACAATAATGAGCAGAAACCCTTTTTATTTGCTAAAATTTATACATACAGATCCAGATTCTACTTGTGTGTCTGACTTTTGCCTGCATTCCTTATTTGTTAGATTTATTTTAACAAGTTAACTAGAAATAAAAGGCTTTATAATATCTTGGCTATGGCAGCTGAAAAACAGCTTCTGTACTGAAGTAAATCTGTGTCTGTTCAGTGAAATGAACAGGCCCCTTCAGTCTGAACCAGCTGAGAAACCACCCCTTTTGGGCTGTTTTCTAGAAATACTTTAATAGAATTCATTCCCACAGTAAATACAATGTCATTGTCCTGGGCTACTGGCATTGGAACAAGACTAACATACACTTTGAATTTAACAGTCTCTGTCCATTTTAATGTCTGCTTTTCTGGCAGATACAATATGCCTTTCCTCCCCCTCCCCCCCCAATCAAAATCACTATCTTACTTTGCTTTGCCAATTTTCCCCTTACATCTTACTTTGTTTTGTTGGTTTGTTTGTTCTGGGAGGAGGGAGTGGTGTCACTGAAGAAGAGTAGGTTTAGATTAGATTTTAAGACAAAATTCTTTACTGTATGGATGGTGAGGCACTGGAAGAGGCTGCCCAGAGAAGTTGTGGATGCCTCATCCCTGATTAAGGCGAGCTAGGAGCTATGAGCAGCCTGGTCTGCTGGAAGCTGTCCCTGCCCATGTGAGGTGTGCCGGAACTGGGTGATCTCCAAGGTCTCTCCATCCCAAGCCGTTCTGTGATTACCCTTCTCTTTAGTTCGGTGTCAAGCTCAGGCACGCCAGTCAGGCAGCGCGGGAAGAAAAGGGATGCTGCGAGCGCCGGGGCGTGCGGAGGCGATCGCACGTTTGTGTTTTCCTAAGGACCAGGCCACCGGGGCACGGGTTGTGCCTATGCTGGGAGATCACTGCCACACCAAAGGTCTCCGGCATCGCGCTCACTGTAAAGTGCTCCTTCTGCCCCCTCTCACGCCTTTCCCTCCGGTCAGAGCGAAAGGAACAGGCAAACTTTGCGGTGCCTCTCGCCCACCTTGCCGATGCTACGGAAGCAGAACCATTGCCACGGCGCTCCATAAGGCAACCACACCTGGCACACACCCGCCAGCACGCACAAAGACATCCCATGTTTTCCGCGGAAAACCCTCAGTAGTTTCAGCGGAAGGAGGTGAGCGGTGGTGCGGGATCCCTGACTGCCAGTCGCTCCCGGCCCCGGCCGCCGCCAGGTGCGCTCCTCGCCCGTGGCACCGGCCCCACCAGGGACTTCCTCAGGCTGTAGCCCCCGCCAAGCCACAGTTGCCCGGGGGTGAGCCCGCTGTCCAGGGGGGGACCCTCCCCGCGCCAGCCTCCTACTCACCGATCTCCCCATCATCATTATCATCATCTTCTTCCTCCTCCTCCTCCTCCTCCTCCCCTTCCAGATCCAGCAGTACATCTTGGTTCTCCACGCTCATCTTGCCGAAGTTGCGGTGCCCCGCGCCCGGTTCCCTGGCGCCGGGGAGCGAGCCCGCCCCGAGCCCTGCCAGCCCCGGGGGCGGAGCGGCGGCGGGGGGCGGGCGGCGGGGCGGCCACCGGCACCTTCCCGGCAGGAGGGGCTGCCCCCGGCCCGCCGGGCACGGCCCTGCCCCGGCCCGCCCCAACAGCGGCACCGCGGCCAACGGCAGAGCCCGGTCTCTTTAAAGCCCTGGCTCTTTTAGAAATGTGTCAAAACGTGCACCCAAGCACTGAGGGACTCACCACTGCTAAATACTGCCGAAGATGTGAAGCCTACATTTGCAAAAAGCTCCAAAGCAACAAGTAAGGCTAGAGTTATTTGGAAAAAGGTCATGGAAATTGAAGGGGGAATGCTCAAGGACTGAATAAAAAGCCTATCTCTAGAGCTCTGTAATATATTCAACTCGTTGTTGACTGTTTCACAGGGAAGAGGTTGTCCTCATCTCCATCTTCGCCTGCAGACACAACCTAGAAGAATTTTGCAACACAGAGAATGCAGAATTGTCACTATGCAGGAATGCTGCGGGGGCAGAAGTACTTATAAAAAGGGATTTAAGTGCACAGTAATATACTCATCTACTCACATGTGTTGGTTCCAGGGGCAAGTAAAGGGTTCTCAAAACTGCAAAACATCTGGAGGAGTGCCCAGACAGGAACTGGACTGAGGTGGTATACCGGGAAGAAATGGAAATAAGACTTTAAAAATGGATTGAAGGAATGGAGGAGCAATATTTAGGGAAAGGAGAAGATAAGAAGCATGAGATAGCATTTGAGGGTTTTTTTCCTGAAGAAAGCAGTAAAAACCCTATAAGCAATCTATTTTCACTCTCCAATCTATTGTTGATACAGAAATGACTCACAGGACCCAGGATGTTTAAAGTGTACAAACAAGAAACTAGATGAAAAGCCATTTGTCAGATAAGCTTGTCGCTTGTTAATGTGGTTACCTGCTGTCAGTCAGCTGTGGGTTAGAGTTGCAGCAGGGCCTGCTATTACAGCAAGTCTAAGTGCAAGCACTTTCACCAAAAATGAGTTCAGAAATTTAATTGCAGAGTTTTGAAATGCCTCTGTTTGGCAAAGACCTTCTCTCACAGGCTGCTTAAAGACAGAATTGGTCTGCAAAGGCATGAGCAAAACTATCAGAACAGAAGCTACTGCTCTTGCCCTGTTGGTAATGTCTCACTGGTATTATTGCTATCTGCACCATCTGACACTGTGCATTTTTCTCACTCAGATTAGGAAAGACTCACAGAACTGAACCAAAGAAGGAGGGCAATATGATGGGAGGGTACCCAGTCGGGGGTAACGATGCATAGCAAGATTTGTTCTTTTGCATCCTAAGTTAGAAACCTGGTCTGCTGCCCTGTGACACATCCAATCTGCCTCTGCCCATCTAAGAACGTGCCTTACTCACTGTTGTGACTGCTTGTCAGTTTTCACACTCTCTGATCTTATGGGGAGAGTGAGTGACGTTGCTCCTAGCCAGGAGTGTTCACTCCAAGATGACTCATGTGCAGACACGTCATGGTTTTGATGTGCCTGGCACACAGTTGCAGTAACATCTTTGCATACCTGTATTGTGCAATATTCAGCCGCCCCCTTTTCTTGCAGGTCCTCCCCAAAATGTGGTCCTGGCTGGTGAGATCTTGTTTCATAAATGATGAGACGAGGGCAGGGATTGTTACAGCCAAGGTACAGCTTGGTTTAGGATGGTGACATGAGATTTGTGCACTCTGATACTCTCCAGGGACATCATTGTTACCTTGGTTACATACTTCCCATTTTCACATTTAATGAATGAAAATACAATCCAATAATAGCAAAGTTAAAAAAAAAGAGCACTTCAAAACCAGGCTTTAACAAAATGTGGGCTTTCTTTAACTTGATCCTACTAAAAATACAGGTAGAGGATCTACCTCCTGCTCCCAGCATAAAGATTTCTCCCAGCATTCACAGAACATGAAGATTTTGTAGGCTTCATTCAGCCTTTGATACCTGAACGTTCAATTTCATAGATTACAGAGCTGAGTTTTGCAGATATCTTATAAACCAAGGGGAATATTGTGTGTAAAATTCACATGAAATGAAAGTATGTTGGAAAATTCATAGCTATTTGTTTTTTGACTTTGTACCAAATGCAAATATCCTTATGTGTAGTTTTGTTAAAGCACCAAATCTTCAGAAACTCAATTTTGTTACTTCTGAAAAACAGATTTAAAAAAAAAAGTAAATGAAGACAAAAATGCAACAGCACCACCCTGCTGCCATCTCTTTGTCAGATGGATGATATCAAAAGATCCACTCAAATAATTGCAGTTGGGTTAGCTTTAGCCAAATTTTTCAAAAGTCATCTGAAATGAAAAAGTTAGACCAACTAATCCCCACCCCACCTCAAGCATGAATGTATTCAGTTTTATTGAGGAAATAAAACTGTTTTAGCATTCCTGGTAGTGAGAAACAGAGACAGTCCATGGAGCCAGTGGAAAAATTTCTTCCATGGGTAAGCGTTTCATAGCAACTGAAACAATATAGGTCAGGAAGAGAGTAAAAGAGATTGTTTAGCCCAGTAGTGACAAAATTCTGGCACAGGCACCAAGTCTTTAACTGGTGTGGATCTGGGCTGGCACCAAGAGCTCTGAGTCACAGGGTCTTTGACAAAGAATCTGGCATTGAGCATCAGAAGCTTGCTGTCAGTCATTGGTCTGGTCCAGCCCCCAGCAGTAAGGCAGGTTTGAACATATCCAGACACTGGTGACAGATATTTGCCATCACGTGCTTCACATTCACTGGTGGGGAGTCCATAAGGCTCCAGTTTCACTCCTGTCGATACACAGCCAAAATAATTTTGCAGCATTTGAAGTTTTCTTCTTGTCCTTGTCCCAGCATCTGTGAGAACAGCTGGTTGTTGTTCTCTTGATAATGGCATATTACATGTGGAAAACTATCACCATAATGCCTCTGAAGATGTTCTCATTCAGATTACACAAATCCAGGTCTTACATCCTTTCCAGCACATATCACTGTCTGTGCTTTTCTGTCTGTTACAAGTTAGTGTAAAAAATGCAGTGTGAGAATCTATGGTAGGAGAAGGTGACAGCAAAATCTCTTAAGTACATTGGCTTTACCCACTAACAGTCCTTTTCTCACTGATTGCATTCCCTTACACTCTTACATCCACACAATTACAAGAAACAACAAGTAAATGTTCAGGTGGTCTGGTCAGGGTCACTTGTGTACAACACAGAGGACCTGGGGACCCTGGACCTCCATCCTTGGAGATACTCAAAAGTCACCTGGACACAGTGCAGGTGGTCTTCCTTTAGCAAGGGGCATGGACAAGATGACCTGCAGAGGTCCCTTCCAACCTCAGTGATTCTGTAATTCTGTGATTGGTGATTCTGTGAAGGGATGCTAGTTATCAGGTCCTCATCATCTCCCTTCGGCAGTGACAAACTCATTTTTGGACAGGTGTTTTGTACCCAAGAACCAAAAATCACTATGACATGATTCTTTTGCATTGGACTGCTGCTTATTTCCACCTCCAAAACTTTTAGGCAAGTCTAGTCTGAGTTCCTTAAGGCCACAGTCTGTGTTATAGATGGGCTAGAAAAAAAAAAGGAATAGTAGATGTAATGTGATGTGATATTACCTTCTTCTATTGTTAGAGGTAAAGTCCTCTGCTGGCAGGCAATCTGTGGTCTGGTTTGACTGGAATGATAAATGCAGGAAACAGTCCTAGATCTTTCTCTTGGGGACTGTGCCCTTCCTTTTATATGATCATGGTCCATTTTTTTATTGAATATAGTCCATTGTTATCATGCTTATGCAGTTATATCTGCTCATCCTTCATTTGTGCCCTCTTAATATTTCTACTACAAGTCAATACCTCTGTACATTTTCTTTCATTGCCTAACCCTTTATTTTAGTGTACCATGCTCAACAACAAATACTGTATTCCAAGTAAGTAACTCACCCACAGTGAATACAATTGCTGTACAATTTTGGATGTGATTTTCCTTCTAACATGTCCACAGCAACAATTTTTATTTTTGTCTTTCCGCAGTTGTCAACTCGTATTTCTATTGCACACTGCAATAAGTCTTAGATTAATTTCTGCAGCTGAGCTTTTTGTCAGGCAGTTTCCCATTTTGTATTTCTGTAGCTGTTTTTCTGTTCCTAAGTGGACATTTTTACTCTTGTTTTTATAATACTTCCTCATTTAATCAGTTCTTTCTCATTTTTCAAGATAATTTTGAATGTGAGTGTTTTTCTTGGTGTCAGAAAACTGCTGGGGGACAAAATTCCTATGGCCTAAACCATAGGCCTAGCAGAACAAAGTCCATGAGCATGTAGAAAGCAAACAGTTGGAAGATTTGGAGGACTGATAGGTCAAGTGTGCTCCCCCCCAAAAAAAAACTTGGGAGGGAGTTTTGTGGGAAAGCTATTAATTACTGAAAGATATTAAGGCCACTATGGCAAATTATATCAGTGCACATCAAATTTGGGAAAAACACCAGGAGACAAGTATCACTGTGTGAAGATTTCTTTCAGGATACAGGAGTTGGAGTGGTTCATCATTGTGGATTCATTGCAGAGCAGAGAACACAGCAGTCCTTCTATTCTGCATTCTCAGTTGGAATAAAGAAATAATTATCCCAGGGACCAAACAAAGTCTATTCTTTCACATTTCATAAACATTAGACTTTTTAATAACTGCTGGGATATTATGCCTTTGTGTCTGAAAGCAGGTGACTTTTACACCATTACTGAAACTTTGAAAGTCAGTAACGGAAAAGAGATCATTTGAAATGCAAAGCCTCTGCTATAATGGAAAAACAAAATCACAGAGAAGATAAAAACTAACTAAAGAAATAATGAATTATATATATATAAATATTACATATATTTAATAAAATGGTCATTCCCCACAAGAAATTCACTTAAGTGCATCAAATTATTCACAAATTTTCTGCATTAAAAGTCAGTAAAAGAAAATATAGAAGAAACTTCTTCCAGTTCACCACACCATATATTTTTCCTGGTATGGTTAAGTTGGTGCTTGCAATCTGTTCAAGCTTAGAGAAAAACAAGTATGAAGAGTTTGGAGATAATTTTGTTTCATCAAGCTCTTGTGTTTATTTCAGTCTGATTCACAGATAGGGACAGCAGTGAAGCATTAAGAGAAATTAAATTACCCAAATTCTGTACAACTCTAGTATTTTTCTTTTGCCTTGGTTGTGTTTCCAGCTGCATGTAATCCTCACAGATTTCTTAATTCTCACTCTTGCATGCAGCCTCTAGTCTAAGATGACAACTCCAGTCTCTTTTGCCCTCTATTGAGGTGAATTGGTAATAGCAATTACCAAGGAGATGTGAGCTACAGTGTATAAAAGAGGATATAAATAATGGATCTCAGATCAGTGGCATGTGTAATTACTTGATGCAGAAGACTTGTAAGGGCTGCCAACTCTTCTGCTGACTCCTACCTATGAGTTCCTTTTGCCTTCTTTTGCTAGCTGTCCTTAGAATGGGAAGTAGATGTGGTAATAATCTGGCAAACTTTTTGTCTGATATTTCTAACCTGTTTAATGCCAAGCTTTTAATTCTTAGGAAAGGTATATACATGGCCAATGTGTACCTTAGAATAAGAGACTCAGAATTCAAGTACTGTTATTTTTCTAACACAAATATCTGAACTCAGATAGTTCAGAATATTTAAACTTCAGGGAGATAATGAGGTTATTTCAAAAGGTGAATTATGAACAATAACATTCAGCCATTTCCTTAGCAGCGTGCTCTTCTAGTTTTATGATATTTTAATTCTGCTTACAAAAAAAAAAAAAGTCCTAAATCTGTCTGGATATCTCTAAGTCACAGGAAATGACTGTAGCAAATTTTACTCATTCTTCAAGAGAGAGTACATTCTCAGTCATCCTGCCTGAGTCTGCAGGTGCACACACGCTACAGCATTGCCATGGGTAGGTGGTAGGGAAGGCAAAGTCACCCATGTGTGTGGATTAGTCCAAGTGAGCTACATGACTAATGTGGCCAGGCCTTTCAAAGCCAGGGCTCGGACCTCTGTGTGTTGCTGGGGATACACTGAGCTGCTCTGAACTAGCTGTGGCATCTGGGCATCACATTTGACTGCTGGGGAAGTTATGGCCCACACCTGTAGGGCAGCCAACAGGTTTTGTCTAAGTGCTCTGAAAAAATGCAAAGAGCTGCAATTAGTGCTGACCTGAACCCCACTGAAATGATTAAAATAATTTGAATAATGCTATGCATCATTTCCATGTCCAAGTGCAGGCATGCTCTGTTTGGGAAAATAAAGGATAAAAAATTTGCTGCATTTGTTGCTAAATGTTTTTTACAGTGTCACTTTCTCAGTTAATTGGGAAAAAATGTGTGATGTAAGCCAGCGTGGAAATGACACAACCATAGCAGAGTATTCAGACTACAAAAAAGATATATTTCAATGAAGTCTTTAACAGTTTTTCTAATTTCAAATAAAAAATATATGTCCTGGAAAGATAAAATTTCATTAATTTTGGAACATAAGGAGATAAAACTTACTGGAAAATTTGAAGAGGGACAATAATATTGTGGTTATACTGCAGTTTTTTCAGCAGCTGCCACAAAACCACACAATAAAAAAAAAAAAGAGAATGTTTCCAGAAATTTGCTCATAGAAGCTATGATATTTTATTTTTAATAAATTAATTTACTAACTTTCTATTTCCATGTTAGCTTATTCAGACAATCTTCCCTGAGTAACTGAGGTAGCTCCACTTTGTAGAACCCACCTAGCAATGCGTGTAGCCAACTTACCGTTCCTTTATCAGTGGAATAGATATTTTTTTCAGGAAAAACCTGAATTTATCTGGTGAAAAATATGCATATGGGAGGTTATCAATGATAAGGTCAAAAGGGGTTGTCTCGGCAGTTACTCATGCAGGTTACATCCTCTGCCCTCATTGTCATTATCTCTCCTTACTGTGGTGCTATTGCATCCAACACTTCAGCCAGTGTTCATTTTGACTGCAATTCCAGTGGGATAAGCAAGTGCTTCTTCTGCATGCTTTCAGTAAAGCTCTGTATTTGTGGTAAGCAAAGTGCTTTCGGTGACTGCTGTTGTACATCTCCCCCACCACTTGCAAGCACAGATTTTCCATTAAAAGTTGAAGAGAGAGGAAGAAAGAGGAATTCTGAAATAAATCCTACATTTAGGTAAGTGACTTAATGTCAAAATACTTCCCAGCACTTTTAAAGATAATTCGGTTCTATCCTGTGGCCAAAAAACATTCTTAAAATAACTTTTCAATGACTGTATCCTGCAGGGATAGAACAGGACCTTCTGGCACTAATGAAAACCTGGCAATCAAACTTCATAAGGCTTTACTTATAGCTGAAAGCGTGACTACAATTGCACACAACACTTAAATGGCTTTCTTTTATTTCTCAATCAGACTTCTTCTATCAGGATGGGTTGCTCTTCTGCTACAGATGGTCTTAATTTTCATCTAATCTTCAGTAACATTGCTGTTTCTGGGTTGTTCCACTGTTAAATGTTATGTCTGTACTGGCTTGTGGTCATGTAAAAATATAGTATAAATCAGTAGACACCACAACTGATGATATGAGACCATTCTGTGGCATAGCAGTTGGAGGAGCACATATACCTCCTGCATCAACTCCTCTTCCCCTCTGCTGCAAAGGGAAATGATCTCGTCCCCAGTCCTTCCTTCTCCTCCACTCTGTTATGTCATGTTGTACATCACTGGATTTCAAATTTACTCCAAGAAGGAATTACACTGACAGGCAAACAAGGAGAGTTTTGGTCCTCCTGAAGAATGTGAAGGAGGGGTTTTGCTGTATGCTGGTTTGGAGCCCCAGGAGGATTACCCACATGCTCTGCAAAGTATCTTTACTGCACTTGAAAGAGAAATGGATCTTTCTTCACATGTCTTCTATGTCTTGCAAATAGCAAGAAAGCAAACTACTCTTATGTACTATGATGCATTAAATATGTGTGTATATATATATATAAAAATAGATATATATAGATATAAATATATATAGATATACACAGAGTTTGGGAATTTCCTTACCTCCAGGTATGAGTCCATTTTAAGCAGCTTGTTTTTTCTCTCCTTGTGTTATTTTGCTTTTCTTGTTTCCTACTGAAAGGGAGATTATATGAGCCTTAAGATGTTGGTTGGGTGAGACCGATCTCATTCACCAGATAGAAGCAGAAAAGGAAACAGATAGATGTGTGAGGAAGCTGGGACCACAGACCAAGTTACCCATCCTTTGCCAGGTGTTTGACACCTACAGTGGTTTTAAAATGAGGAATTTTCTGTTTGTCTCTGTGGCTTTGTCCTCCTCAGTGCAGACTGCTGCATCGCCAGGAATGTGGATGCTTTCTGCTGCCCAGGATCCTGTTTTGTTAATGCTTCCTTCTTCAGCCGCTTGCCAGAAAATCACCTTGGAAACCAAGGCACCAGTTTCCATGGTCACTTGGAGGAGCATGTGTTTCCTTCCATTGCATGGAGTATTAGGAGGAGGAAGCCCACAAGCTTTTTTTGCCAGAATAAATTCAGTGGGATTGGACTCAAAGAGCTGTATCCCGACCTTATTTCCTCCATCAAATCCCCAGTGAAACCACCAGAACTGCAGAGGATAAACAAGTGCAAAATGGGGCTTTACATGAATGTCCTCACAACTGAGATGTGAAATGGCATCTTACAAACAGCTTGCCTCTGACTTATTACGCAGAGAAACTCAAGAGTGAGATAAACAGGAATAAAACAGAACCTTGTTCTCCCTCAAATGTAGGCACATAAAATTACATGAACAAGAAAAAAAGAGTGTTTAAAAGCACTTGCCCGATGGTTGAGGTAAAAACTAGCAGTTGCTGGTCAATCTAAAGGTGTGACTGTGCCACTACCCCATACTCAGAGAGGGCCCATGTCTGGTTGTGGAAAAAAAGTACAATAAATAGCATGAGGATTTTTCCTGACTCCCATGCTAGTTGGAATCAAGCACTGTAGGATCAAAGGCTAAAAATGCAGAGGAGGAACTTGTTGACTTCCTCTAAGGAAAAGCAGAAATGTTCCTCAGGCTGCTGTGTTAAGGCTTCTCTCTGTTTTGACCACCACAGGCTGCAGCAGAAGCATCTTCACATGAGGCATTGTATTCAGGTTAGAGAAAACACAGCAAATTTTAATGCTATCTGTGGCTTAAGCTTTTTGACGTAAAGGTTGTTGCAATTCCCCTCCCATCTAAAAGTTACTTTCCTTCTGAAAGGTACTATACCCATCAAATTCCTTAGGGAAACCACATGCCTAATTACAGGATCCAGAATGATGGTTACCATGAAGTGACCAAATCCATACTGTGATCCTGCTAAGTACCAGAAAATCTATTTAACATTTTGCAACAGTTTTCCAGATCTGCAGTTTGAAGCCATGGTGATTGCTTTGTGAAATCTTTGCAACAACCAACTCTGCTTGTTGCTGCTGGAAATTAAAGTTTCAAAGCAAGAAATTATCCTTCCCATTTACAGATGTGACCATTCTCAAATTTGTGTCTGAGACACCAAGTCACTACAGCTCCTGTTTCTTGATTCTTACTTTTCTAACAATCCATTCTGAAGGAAAATGATTAGATAAACAGGAAATTAGGAGAATCCAAAGTCAAATACCATAAGAACATTTTCTGTTATATCTGATGTCTCAATATGGGGATGTGACAGATCACTGCCAATGCACAGAAGGGTGTGAACAGCTTTGATCTTATTTTGCTGAAGATATGAGCTGACCAAATGCCAACCAGCCAGTCCAGGAACTACATAAAATGGTAGCCTTCCTGATTAGTTACTCTCTCTCTAACCCACCACTCCCTTGCAACTCAAACCGGCCCTGCATATTATTTTCCACATGACACTGAGCTATGCAGAAACTAATTATAAGATTGCTGTGGCCCTTTCAAAATTAATTTAAAACGAATGAATTCAGTAAATTCAGGCTGTTTGGGGCACACGGGCTAACCTGGCCAGCCCATTTAATCACATTAACTCACAGAAATACATTTGTGGGAGCTACTGTTCAATGATGACTTGGTTCCCTGCTAGGTGATATCCCCTCGGAACACCTGGGATGCTTTTACTGTGTTTGTGTTGCCATCAGCAACTTGGATTCCTCTGAAAGCAGCTGATGGTTTTCAGTAACCGCAGCTCAAGTGAAGAGTTCACTGATGTAGGTTTCATTTTCGGCTTGCAGTTTGAGAAAGGCCTTGTAGCCTTCTAAGAATGATAAAGTTCTCAAAACATTCCTATCTAAGGAATGAAAATACCTCCCACTTGCAAAAATGTTACAGATGAAATATTGATTCTAATTAACTAATCATAGTGATAGGGTAGTGATTAAATTGACCGATTATGTCTAGCTGTCTAAAAGCTTTTAAATAAAGTGCTGTTTTTAAATAAACTCAGATCTTCAGATCTCTCAGTCAAACGAACAGGTCAAAGTCCGTGTGTCTTTTAGCGTAGCAAGAGTGACACACCTCTGCATTGATCAATTTTGTGGGTGCCCTGCAGAGCCATGGATAGAGTTACAGCCTTTAACTGCTAACAAGTGAGAAGAAAATCAACTCTGCTCAAATTAACTTGAAAGTTCACTTTCAGAAATATGTATCTGCACCTTCAATACCTATTTTTTTCTGCAATTTCACCACCATGTTTTTGTATTCCATCAATTATGATCAGTTTCTAAACAGAGACAGTAAATACTGCAGCACAAATTTCATCTTTTTATGGGCAGGGTGCAATGTGAATCGGAGCCTACACTACACCTCAGGACCCCCAGAGAGGCTGTGTTCACCTAAGTGTTTTCTGTTGTTGTTGGCCATACACTCCAATTGCCCTGTACATGAACTATTTAAGGAAAGTCTAATATTAGGCCTGGCTCACTAACCCTTATTTACTTTTTGCTAGATTGCTTTCCTTCTAAATTATGCATGCCTAAACAGCAAACATCAGATTCTCTTAAACTCCCTCCCTTAACTGGATATGACTAAATTAATCATGTTAATTCTGTTAAAATTGTTTTCAATAATCCATTATTTTCTACTGCAAATATTTAAGCAGAAGCAACTTGGCTTGGCCATAGGAATGTGGCATGTCAAACTACTCTATCTGGCACTCATTAAAAATAATTAAACAATATGAAATGACTGTGATTTTAATTGAAAAAACTTTAGGAAATGCCAAATGTTGGCTGTCTGCACTTTCTTAGTGGGTTTACACTTTAAAGTGTATGTACTTTAGTTTACACTCCGTAAAACAACATCACGTTCCTTTTTTCCCACCAGTCTTATGGAAAAATAACAACACCAGCAGCAACAACAATAACAAAATTACACATAATTATTATGTGGAAAAAAGGTTTTACAAAATACCTAGTGTTCTCAGGAATGGAGCCTTACCTAGCTAAAAATAAAATAATATTAGAGCCCTGCCTTGGGAAGCCTTAAGAATAAGTGCTTGTGACAGATTCACCTCAGAGGAGAAGCGTCGGAGCAGAGACCCAGGAAGGTAAGTTGAACACAGCCCTGCACATGGACCACAGTAGACGCAGGATAGTGTGGCTAAAGCAAAACATTGATCAGGTTCTTCTCTGAACAGGTTCCAAGCAAGGGTCCTATGGTGAAAATAGCACTTTTTAATGTAACTGCAGTTAGTGTCAAAATGTTGAGTGTTTTCAACAGCAGCCTTTGTGCATGTGTAATACAAACAAATTTATACTATGTAGCACTATTTACATAATTTACAATAGAGAATGAAACATCTAGAAAATAATTTCCCCGATCATTTCTGTCAGTGATGCATCTCTGCCACTGAATATATTGTATCTCGTTTTACTCTCAGACACTGAATATAAATGTCTTGCTCCATGCTGGATTTGGTTGCCTTTGCAGAGTGATTTTTCTCCTTCCAAATGTGACTGGCACCTCTTAAGAACAACACACACATGCTGCAGCTACCTGTGCAACACGATTAACTTCTCTCAGCTTTTCCAATGCATGCTTATGTTTTGATTGTTGGCAAGACCTTTGTAAGACAAGGTCATACAAGAGGAGAAGGAGGACAAGGAGAAGGAGGACAAGGAGAACACGGCAGTTTAGATCAGCACATGGACCAGCAGTGCGCTGCCTTGGCAGTGACCTACCCTTTGCATTTGCAGCAAGGAGCTCCTGCTGACATCACCACCCTTCTCTGCCCTCCAATCTCCAGTCCATCTCACTTTTTGGGCTTGGTTTATGACATAGGAGTTTGTACAAGTCATAAAGAAAAGACCCCATTAGTCTGGAGAGCTGCGCAGAGAGCTCCAATATTTCAAGATGGAGATAGGAATTTTAAACCCTCCCTATTTCTCAGGACTGTGTAAATCCATCCACCTCTCTGTCAGCAGGGTCAGAGGAGGGGGATAGACCTTGGTGGAGCTCACCTCTATGTTGTTGGGAAGGAAATCTGGTCCCTTTTCATCCCTTCCATGAATGAGTCTTTATGTATGACCATGAAATCATCCTTCACATGTTTCTGATGTTTCTGCCCTTAGAGACACAACTCTCCCAGTCCCACAGACAGTCCTAAACATACTTTTCTCCAGCTATTTCTGGGGACATTCCTCTGGCCTTCCAGGGATAAGGTGCAATGATGCTCTGTGACGTGAAAGAGACATCCAAGAATGCAGATGAGATGAAAACGACATCAGAGAGCACTGCTGTTTAAAATCACAGCCAGGCATGCCTGGCTGTGAGCTGAGACTGATGCGCTGATGGGTTGGTCCATGGAGGAAGAAGTTTAAGACAAGAGTCTCCATGGTCATGAGGGGAACAAACTGAGCTGCTGAACTACCCCCAGCTCTATGTCTGCAATTCCCAGATTGGCTGCAATGCCTGCCTTGCAGTCACATGATACAGTGTTTTGACCTGGTTTTATAGTTCTTTTCATAGAAGAACAGCAGCTCTGATGCCATAGTCTGACCTCTCACCTTTGATATACCCAACTAATGCAAAATTATTTTTTCTGAGCTCCTCAAACCCTTGTAAACATCAAATCTCAAAGTCAGAATTTCATTCTGAAAGATGGTTTCAGTAAGGGTGCATTATGCTAAGGCATGGACAAAATTTCCTTGCAGGTGTTGCTTGTAACAGCTGTATTTAATTCAGAATAAAATATAGGAATCAATAAAGCTCCTTCATGGAATTAGACAACTAAAAGAAGAGCCATTGCCAAGATCATAGCAATATACACCATTGTACAGATACCAGATAAAAAATGGGGGGGTTGGGCTGCATGAAACTGCAGAGGTGTGGACATAGTTTGATGGAGGTAAATGTGAAAAGAAGCTGAAAAACTGTCACAGGCTGATACAGAAATATCAGAAAAGCAAGGAAGTAGCCACAGCAAGAGTAGCCTCAAAAAAAGTCAATAGTCAGAGATATCTTTCCATGACAATTCCACTGCAAGGATTTAAAAATTGAGAATAAGGTGTTGGCCCTTTTTTGATAATTTTGATTTTAGTCTTTATATCAAAGGGACAAAAGTTAGACAAGTGTCTCACTTTAACATTGTTTTTTCTTTCTGAAGGAAACTTCCATTGAGACTCCAAACACTGAATAGCAGTTCACATTCAAAAAGGAAAGCATCTGTCCCCAGAATCTTGCCATATTTTCCTGTGAAATTCAATGTATTATGCCAGGAATAACAGTAATGAGAGCAACAGGTAAATATTATTATGGCATGTGCTTGTTTCATACCTCAACTAAAATGGCTCCTCCTCTCCTTCCTGCTTTCACATGGAGCTAGGAGAGACTAAGTGGGCAGTGGAAGCGCTTCTCCATGGGCACAAGCTTTGCCCAGCCAGCTGGAGCAGGGTACCTTGCCCAGGGGCTCCTACCTCTGTCAGCCTGGAGGAACCTCCATCTGACCCTTACTGGGAAGATTAAGGCTGTTTCCAGGCTTGAAGTAGCACTTGAAGCTTTGAACACCAGGAATACACTCTCTTTCTGGTCCTTTAAGGACCTGTAAAGGGTCATGGAAGCATCATGAAGGCCAGCCACTAGGTCTGGCTTTGAGCATTAGATTATCCTTCTTTGGTGGGTTTCTTGCCTGTACAGTAGCTTGGATTTTCTTCAAGAAAGCTTCTTTCTTTATAATCTGCAAAGCTTCCTCATGGTGTTATCAGAAGAGAAAAATCTTCCTTTCCTGGGAGATCAAAGGGCCAGCACCCAGGGAGCATCCGTTTGACTAAAATGGTCTAAGTTTAAAGGGACTCCTTACACCATGATGTGTAAGACAGGAAAGGGTGGCTGTAGCAGAAAGCCTTTGGATGTTTGTGAAGACAAAATGAGTCACCAAGGGAAACTGTATATTGTAATGAAAGTAGGAAGAAAGCTCAAGCCTGGAAGCACAGACTAGCAGCTCCTGTGAAGTTTGTTTGTGCATTTGTCAGCCTGAACCTTGTGGGACTAGTTAGTTCTCGTTAGTTAGTTAGTTCTTTAGTGAATTTCCATCACCTAGATTGAAACTTTCTTAGTTGTGCACAGCCCTGAAAATCCAGGCTAGGGTTAGTATTTAAAATGTGTTCGTCATTTCTGGAGTGCAGAACATGGGAAGAGGCTGCTGTCACCCACAGAGTATAGACAGAAAATTAAGCAAAATGATAATTTTCAAGCATATGCTTTCATTAAGAATGAATTACCAGATGGTTCTGGCTGCCTTGGTTATGGCCAGTGGTACAATGCTCTCACAAATTCAAGAGAGAGCTGCTACCACTTGTGAATAGAACAGCTTAGTAAAGGAAATAGTCTCAGAATACATAAAGCAGTACAAAAGAAAAAAAGACTGCCTATTAGAAGCTAATAAAACTTGAAAATAGTTTTAAAGGAGATAGAGTGTTCCTTGAAATCTTCCTATTTACATTTTGATGTAGGTATGGCCATACAAACGTTATGGGCTTTGAATATTGGAACATCAAGAAGTTACCTCTTCCTCATCCAGGAGAGATCCCTGTCAAGTGCAGAACTGCTGGGATCTGTCCGACTTTTGGGAAGGACGCAGAAAGGCAGGGCTATGGGCAGAGGTCAATCATTTGTTCTGGCTTCCCTTGGGTGCTGGGGATTATTCAGCTGTGCCTGCCAGCACATAGAACTTCATGCAGTTTTCCCCATTTTCCGCTGTCACGTTGGCCGACATCAGATGGTCTCAGCATTTAGTGAAGGAGCCAAGGGTCTGCCTGGTACTATGGATATCTGAGTGTTTAAAGATGAAACATACTGCTAATCAGAACTAAAGATAAGCCCTTTCCCCAGTCATATCTGGGCTGGAAACGGGTAAGCTATCACTAGTGTTCATTAGGAGCTATAAAATGGAATGTTGTGATGGTACTGAGATGGTCAGAGTGAAGGTGGCATTTGTAAGCTGCTTGATCCTAAATTGTCACTCACAGCTGCCAGAAGGAAGCTATTACTAGAAAGCCTCAGCAGACATTATTGCATTATCCCGCAGAAGAGATGCCATTAGACATTTTGGCTGGAGGGAAAGGCCATTATGCTTCAAAACTCCTTTCCACTCCCACATAGGTTAATAATTCATGACAATTATTTAGTTGATCTTGATCTAAGGATCACAAGGCACAGCTAGGCTAAGAAATCCTCAGGACCACAGGAAAAATCAGTGATAGACCAAAGAAAAGCAATGGAAAGAATCCAGGCTCACAGTCTGGCAAAGGTGAGTATGTTTAATTTACAGACTGCTTGTCATAATTGCTTGTGTCTGCCTGCAGAAATGGATTTTCATGGAAAAGGTTACCTGAATAGTCCAGGACTGGGTAGTTAGTTTCTCTAGGGGAAAACAAACAAACACAAACAAACAACCCCCTTCTAATTAACTTTGGATAAAATTTTGTCTTTATATTTAAATTTTTCCACAAATAACATCAAATAAATTATCAGAGACTGCAAGGGCAACTGTAATACTAGCATTTTCTACAGAGGCATTCTTAGAGAAAGCTCTTCAAGTGATTCATACTGAGGTAGCTCTAATGAGTCCAATTGCATTAGGTGACTTACGCCTTCCCCATACATATGTGTGTGTCTGCAATCTAGAAATACGCTTAAATTGCTACTGAAAGTGACTGAAAAAAAATTCCTAAACCTAATATACTGTTTTGGTGGTAAGATAAACGATCTCGAATTGTTATGATCTTATATGAAAGAGTACAGAGTTATTTCATCTGGGCACTTAGTTACCTGATTGTTTTGAAAGAGCCACCACTAGCACGGAGTGATTTCCACTGCTGTACTTCGCAGCGTGTGGCAGTCATGCTAGTGCAATTAAACACACGTTTACTCATGCATACGCAGTGTAGGCACTAACAGCCACTTAACTCAAGTCATAATTTATATGCAGCCCTGGGGTAGCTCATTAGTTCTCTCTCACTGCTGTTTATGTACCCCCGAGCTCTGTCAGAGAGCTGGGGGTTGTTTGCAGCTACCTTTGAAGCCGAAGGCGCCGCGCTGGAGAGGAGCCCGGAGGAGCGCAGGCAGCCTGCTGGTGGCAGCACGTTCCCGCGGACCCGCACGCCCACCCCGCGCTGCAGCCCGCCAAGAAGGGGAAGCACTTACCGAGGGGAGGGGGGGAATACAAAAAAAACGGGGAAAAAATAGAACACCACCACCCCCCCCTCCCCCCAACCAACCAAACAAAACCAAAACCAAAAACCCAACAAACAAAAAACAACCAACCCCCCAACCCCCAACCAACCAACCGAAAAAACCTACCAAAAAACCACAAAAAACCCCCCACAACAACAACAACCCCCCACCACCCCCCCCCCCCCCCCCCCCCCCCCCCCCCCCCCCCCCCCCCCCCCCCCCCCCCCCCCCCCCCCCCCCCCCCCCCCCCCCCCCCCCCCCCCCCCCCCCAACCCAAGAAACACCCTAACCTTCCCCCCCACACACAAAAAAGGAGGAAAATAGAGAAGAAAGGAAAGAGAGGAGGAAAGGAAAGGGAGAAAAGAGGGGGGAAAGAGACAAAGAGAAAAGGAAAACAGGAGAGAAACCCCCCCTTTTAAAATTTACTGAATGGGAAAATATTTTCTGTTACACATTTTGCACCTTCATGCTAGGAAGAGAAGATCCATTATTTTGATCATTTCAGTGTGAAGTTTTGAGGATATGATTAGGTTTGAAACAGAAACATTTATTTTTCACTTTGTCACTGCTTTTTATTCTGCTTAAGCAAGTAATTGTCAGTTTACAAATATTGAAGAGACAATCTAAGCCCAGGACACCGACTATTGAAGAGGCAGGCTTTCCTTACAGGTTACCCATAGTCTTGGAAACCTTTTATGGGCAGAGTTCTTGCTACCATTGATACACAGAAAAATGGTGTGGTTTTTTTTCCCATGGTAGAAAAACAGCCTCTGGATCTCCAGGAAAGGAATGGTACTGCTGCTTTCAGTTTTTACACTATAACTTGGAACAGATGCAAGCCTTTTAGTTTGGTGTCACACATCCTTGACTATTATAAGTTCAGTTCAAAGTAAGTTGAGTTAGCCTTACCATACCCATTCTTCTCCACCTGGAAACTACAGTCCAGGTTTTTAGTGGCAGCAGTGTGAGAAACCTGCCCACAGCCCTGAATGACTGTTTGCCTGCTCTCTTGTCTGCTGGCATTAGTGTGCAGTCCTGTGCAAAAGTTGTTCCTGGAAATGCATTTACTGAGTTCCATTGTTGCAAAGGAATGTAACAGGATAACAGGTTATAGCTGTATTATTCTTCAGTCATCTTTTTCAGGCAGCAGATTGGACTCTGTTTGCTGTCAGAGTATTACAAACTGGTACATATTACTAATCTAAGTGTATTGATATGAGAACACATACTAGACACTACATCATGCCAAAGGAAAGCTTCCTACAATGCTAGAATTCTGTGTGGTTTTGGCTTTTGCATCCTGTTTCTGTTGTCTCCATCACCAGAAGTGAGATACCTCATCCCTGATAAAGTCTGTTCTGGGCTCTGTGAGCAGTTATCATGCTTCTTTGACTGCTGGCCATGAGAAATACTTCAGCTAAAATTTGAATACATTATTGGAATTAAAATTTACAATGTAAATAAAAGAGACTTTGAGATCCAAGATGTGCAGCAAGGGTTAACGTGGAGAGTTTGCAGAGTTTAATACTGGAGAGTTGTTCAGAGTCTTTAAGCTCTCTCTTATTTATTTGTAACAGTGTAAACTGAGGAAAACAATAAATTGGGTTTTTAAAAAAATTATTTACAAGAAAGCAAAGTAGAGCAGCAACTGACTATTTTATTAATAATGGTAGTTATATAAATATTAAGAATATAACTCAGAAGTTACACATTCCTTGTTCACAAATGTGATGTTCTTCTATTCTGTAAGAAACTCTGTGTGTGTTTACATTCCTGCTCTCCAGATCCCTGCATTATATAGAAGATTTTCAAAATAACTAATTCCTTTTCAAAACTTGCATAGACACATAGGTCAAGCAAGCCCTCATGTCTAGCTGAAGAGATATACACTAGAATAAAACTTACATGTGCAAACTTCTGATTCCTGTATTTTTCAAGGTTTATTACTTTTTCTAAATATGTTGTATAGTTTATATATGTATTATATATACATGTGCAGATTGCTCTTATTCATTTGAAGGGGGTTTTACTGCTCACAGAAAAGTTGGGAGACAGACAAAAAAATATCTGCAGTCACTTATTCTGGAGTGGATTTTTATATTCTGAATTTCTGTCTGCTGCATGCTAGGCTGGTGGCCAGTTGAGTATGTGCCACTGAGTATGGACCGTTCTTTCTCATTGAGGTAGGAAACTTGGCACATATGGTTTTCTCTGGAAAACACCAATGTCTTCAGGCCAAATGGGAACAGCAAGACGTCACATAACATGCTAACCTGAGGAGTCTTGTGATTAAAGTAAATTGAACTGTATGAATTAGCAAAGAGGAATGAAATTGGCTGATTACAGCTCTAACCTTCATGCTCCAAAGACCACACCATCTGAAGATGTTATCTTTTCCCTTAGCTACTGAATCATTTACACCAGAAGTCATGAGACATCTGGTCTGAGCCAGACCATAAAAAATAAGAGTATGGGTCCCCCTTAAAACAGCACATCTCAAATCTTAACTGAAATTGCTCCTGAAATGGGATCTAGAAGACTTAAATGATGAGCAGGAAGCTATCCAAGGGTAACCAGTGGAAAACACAAAACAAAAGCCTAAATTCACTACTTCTCTCTTTTGTTGATGCATATTCCATATATTCATATATACTCATATTTCAATACTTTATATACCACTTGTTCAAGAACTAAGCCCATATTTCAAGTCCTCCTCTGAGTGTGTTACATATATTCATGATTTAATGCATACAGTGTTTCCTTGATTTCACCCACTGCTCAAAGTAATTTGTGACTTCATAACATTTTATTTATACAATGATTACTTTGATTCTCATTGTTCGAATCATAACTGTATTATTTCATTGTAGTCAGTTTTCCTACGGTTGAAATAGTTAGGTTCAGATTTTAATTAACTTTGAATTGCTATCTTCATAAATTTTCAATAAAAGTCTAAAATCCTGCAGAGTTGTTGTTTTCTTTCAAGGCTTCAACATATGTTCACCAATCATGGATAGTATGAAGAAACCTTAGATGATAAAGTCTCTTTGCTCTCCTCATGATCTGATAGTCTCTGGTTACTTAGCTCACAATGAAGTGGGGAAAAAGACAACTACAATCCTGGATATTTGAATCTGTCCTCACTGACAGATGGAGAAAACTATTTTTTTAAATGCCTAAGTCAAATTCAAAATGGAGCAGAGTTCTATGTCAGGGAAGAGATTACTTTTATTTTACTCAGTACACATAAAATTTAAGCTCAAAATTAATGCAGACATGCATATTCCTGCACTAGAACTGCCTTATCATTAAGAATCCTTGACTATAATTTTGGTGTCTTTGGTGGTAAGGTAAGTTGCTAGTGGTGCTGCTACTGGAAAGTGCCAGGGTCAACCATAATCAGCTTCTCAACACAAAGCTTTGAGCTGTACCAAAGTTTGGGAAATCATATTGGAATACATGAGGAGTTCAATTTGATTTCCTTCCCTATTCTTGAAAATTGAGTAAAAAAAATTTAAACACAAAGAACTATATTTCTCAAAATAACTTGAGAAAAAATATTTAAATTTAAAGGATTATTGTGTTTTATTATGTTTGAATGATTAAATGAGATGTTGAACCACTAACTTTCAAAAATGGAGGATGGACACCTAATATTACTGTGAGAGGCAGCAAATGGTGAAATCAGTAATAACCTTGGCAATTGCCTTGGTTTCCCATCTTTCTTTAGCAGTCACAACAGAGATGTCAGTGAAGCAATTTGTCTCTTTGCTTTTCATGGCCACATCCTCTATTGTACAGCCTCGCTTGCTGTCCAGGCTTGAGTGGTCTGGAAATGTGGATGTGATCATCAGCTGGCTTTAGCAGCACCACTGTTGTGGGCTCAGTTTTCCCGCTGGGCAGGGCTGTCTCCACCTGAGTCCTGCAGTGAGATAGCCACAGTTTAGTGCATTTTCTGCTGCCAGCTGTGGATGTTGGACCAAGCCAGACCAGCTCCATATTTCCTACCATCTCCCTGGCCAATGCAGGGAAGGCTCAGCTGCATACAAGTTTGTACACAAAGTCTCTGTAGGAAGACAAGCACCCTGGGAAGAGGACCTGTTCTCCATCTACTGATCAATCTTTAGTTAACCTCAGAAGGATGAGCAAGGTGGTAATTTAGGTAACCTGTTTGCAACTGTCCTATGGCAGAAAAGCAGGCCATGCTGCTCCATTGCTTTCGTTTGCTCACCAAATGAAGAGCAGAGACCAGCCCTCCTGTCCCTCTGGAGTCCCCAGGCAGGTCAGGGCCATACGTTGTTCCTATCACCTGCAAGCACACACTGGTAAATAGCAGGTCTGAGTGATGTCATGCATCACATAAAGGAAATTTTCCTATCTGCAAAATTAAATAAAATTACTAACTTTACCAATTTCTCTTTTGCTTAATTTTTCTGTTTCCCATTTCAAGCACCTGTGTGAAGATGTATTTCAAAGGGACAGCACACACTTCTCACAAAGTAGCTTCTCCTTGAATCATTCTACTGGAAAGCATTTTGCTTAGTCATTAAAAGAGAAGTAAACTGTGCCCATTGGGAAAAAAAGGGTTATTTTTAGATGTGTTTTTGCCACTTTCAGAAAGCTCACCAAATCACTATTTATATCCACATTTTATTCTTCTAACAATACAAAATGGAGACAGTAATAAAAGCTCCTTAACTACAAATAAAGTTTAATACAGAGGTATTTGCAGTGTTCTGGGCTTACACCTGTAAGCCTGTGAAAAGAAATTAAACAATTATTAAATAAGCTGTTGAGTTGCTGATACCTGACCCCATATTGGTTCATAATTTATCATGAATTATGAATTAACTTCCTTAGTCAGATGAAAGATTATTTATACAAGTAAGTATTTCAGTGTTAAACTAAAAGTGAGAAATCTCATTCACTTTCTGATAAAATTGTCGATCTGTCAGTACTGGAATCTCAGCCACTGAATGAATAAACTCTTTGCTTCTCATATGCAAATATTCTCTTACTGTGATCTAATAGATTAGAGAACTTTTCTTATAGGTTTTTCAAGATCAAAGATTAAGGAGAAGTTATGACAAATATTATTGGCTAGATATGACATTTAACACACATTTATGTAATTAATCTTTTAGGACACGTGGGTAAATTGTGGTGTTTATTATACAAGGACGCATTGCAAAGTTATTTCATACATGGGGGATTTTCAAAGTCCCGCATGATGACATTGATATAGTGCTACTACTCTGTTATAATCTCTGTATATTATTTAAGTGTAACAAATACTTCATTCACTGCCTGCCCTAAACTTTGCATTTGATGACATTCTTGCTGCTGTGTTAATATCGGGTCTATTAAGCTGGACCTCATGGTCCATTACCCTTTCTTTAGGCCTGACCCCATGAAGTTTAAGGGTCTTGAGCACAGTGTGAAAAAGCAAAGGGTTTCACTCTCACCCAAGGAGCTCATTAGGACTTTACAGAAACACAAAAAATACTCACACAGTACCAACATTTGCACTGAGGGATACTCACCAGACAAACAGCCTGGTGTCAGGAGGTGTTCATTGTTCCCTTTTTCCAGGCCTGCACACCAATTTAGCAGGCTAACTAAAGGGATCACTCATTTGTAATCCCGAATTTCAGCCTTTGTAGTAGAGATTCATTTGCCAGCATCTTTTAACTCTGCTTCCTTGAAATTCCCATTTCACTTAGGACAGTGTATTTGAAATCAACAGGCTATTTGAAAAACACTGGCTAGGATTACACTTGCCAAATGCTACAGTGGGATTTGGAGGTTGTCTTTGTTTGCTGCCTCAAGGCAAGCAAACAGTCATTCACAGTAAATCTTTAAAAGACCTTTTTGCAAATCATTTACTGACAGAGGGCCAGGTTCTGCTTTGTTTACCTGCCTTGAATAATGCTCCTTTTCTCCTAGATTGTAGCTGATTTACTGAAGGAGTAAGGAACTACAAAAGCTGCAGAAGGCTGTCAGAATCCAACCCTAACCAAGGTAAGAATAAGGAACTGCTCTCTCTCCTGCAACTAAAGAAACAAGTTTGTGCTTCTCGGGTTGGAGTCCGTCTGTGCACCTGTTTCCACAAAGTGTCAGCATCTTTGGCAAATATGCTGTGCGTGTTAGCAGCTGATAGCACAGTTCACTATGGCTTTGGGTGCTGTATAAAACATCTCCCTACATCATCAATGGATCATTAAGACTTTTGCAATCTCTGAGCACAACCACATAGGTTCTGTCTCAACCATATTTTAAATGTTTTCTTTTATATTTAAGACTCCAACATGAAACCCCATAGTACTGATTTTTAATTCATTCTCATTTTTTGAAAATTGATGATCATTGCCTTGGACAGCAGCAGCCAGCTGTCCGTGTGGCAACCTTTGGTATACTTTTCAGAATTTCCACACTTCCCATAAACACAGGAATAACAGATTTGCAGACCAAAGGGACTCACTTTATACCAAAAGGGCTTTTTTTCCCCAGGCAAACAGAAAAAATGTGTAGATAATTTTTTTCTGGCAGAGATTCCTTTAAATATTTCACAATAAGGTATCTTTACATCAGGAGAAGCTATTTAGCATCCTAGCTGTTTCTCACATTCTGTGTGAGATATTTTGCTCTAAGAAAGGGCAACTGACATTAAAGTAACTACAGCTTTGGGTTTGGCCATGTGTGAAATCTGAAGTAAGGAAACTGTTGTTTGCACATAAATGGCATTTAGGTGGGTATGCCTACTATTCCCTTGTGTTGATATACATTACACTATGAAGTCAGTGGAGAAACATATAGCAAGAATTTGCTGATTAGTTTTAATATAACAGCAACAGAAAAGTAGTACTGCATGACATCTGTATATTTTGGTTATGAGCAAAACCATTTTTGTTAGTTCATGTGTAATTTCTCCACTTCAGAAAGAGCTACCATGTAAATCAATTTGGTGCCATCGCTGGATATGATGTAAAATAAATACAAACAAAATAGTCTGCTAAGGAAATATCATATACCTTCAGAATCACCAGAATGGATTTGGGTCATTGTTATAGTTCAGGAATGCTGTACGTTTGCTGACAAATAAGTTCACAGTTAATTCTTGGTCAATGAGCCCTGCCTAATACCTGGAGTATTAGGTAGGATTTGTTAACTACTACAGCCTAGTATAGAAAAGCTTGTGTCCTGCTTGTTTGTCAGCCATTACAAAGCTAAGTCCTCAAATCTCCACGGCCACAGTTTGGTTACTTTTAGTTGCTATGGCATCTCTATGTTATTTTCTCAACCTATAAATTTACATCTCTGGGAGTTTCAAAGCCCCAGCCCATGACTGTTTCATCTCAGTTTACCCTGAAGTAAAATAGTGAATATAATTTTGAAAGGGGTTACTGGAGGAGATGAAGAGGCCAATGAAAAATTCAGTACCTCACTCAAAGGTAATCCAAAGGCTAAATGGAAATGTTGAGAAGGATGCAATTAGGTGAGGTAGAAAAGGGAAGGAATCACTGGTCATCTGGGTCACATGCAGTATAAATGGTGATTTTTTTGAAGATAGCAGCCACCTACACCTTTTCAGTACCTTCAACAAGTGGCAGGGCCAAAGGACAAAACATGAAACTAGTTAACAGCAATTTTAGCATAGCCTCTAACAACAGTGTGTCCAAAATGGCTCATGTGAAGACTCATACTCTCTTCATTGCAAAGTCACTGAGTTTAATCTAACAGCTTTTCACAGAAAATTAAATTGATCTGATACTGCTGATATTTGCATTCAGGAAGTTGCAGAGCCAGTTACACAATCGATTTTGGCATCTCTGCTTTGGGGATGCAAGCTTGAAGGGGCAGTGGCATTTAAACAAAGAGTATCATTTCTGCAGTGAATGTCTGATTGTGGCCTAGGACTTTGGCCTTTGGCCTCCAAATTTGTTTAATCTGAGATACAGTCAAGACACTATAAACAAGAAGGCTCCTGAAGCTATGACATCAATAATCTGTAAATTTCATTTTGTTGTCTCACAAGAAAACAAACAAACAAAGAAGCCATTCTTCCACCTGCTGTTGTTCTTAATTACAATGCAGAGGAAGAGTTAAGTCAGCAGTTAATTGAATGGAGTCCAGTAAAAGTCATTGCTTTTTAATAGCAATGTATACTCCTTGAAGGCTTATTAGATAAAGTGTAGCATAAAAATCAACTATAGGTCATTGATAATTTTAATATTTCCTGTATGGATTTGTTTACATTCTTAAGCAGGTAGAGGCTGTGTGTAACATTATCTTTCAATGTTTTTCAGGGTAGTATTTGTATCTTAGATGAAATAATTTCTTGATATAAGTGGCATATTTACTTTGGGTTCTGTTGTGTTCACCAGAACTTTCATGCCCAGGTGCCTGGTGAGGTAAGAGAAGCTAAAAAAATAGCTCTATCTGATAGAACTTATCAACTTGAAAGTTTTCTTCAGACCTACTTGAAAGTAAGTAGAAATGAGATGAATAAAGCCAAGGCCCACCTGGAATTAAATCTGGCCAAAGATATCAAGGAGCACAAGAAGGGCTTCTTCAAACCCATCAATAACAAAAGGAAAACAAAGGATAATGTGGGCCTGTTACTAAGTGGAAGGGAGGGCCTTGTAACTGAGGACACAGAGAAGACCAATACTGACCTGGGCTGCATTAGGAAGAGCATTGCCAGCAGGTCAAGGGAGGTGATCCTGCTCCTCCACTCAGCCCTGGTGAGGCCACATCTGGAGTGCGGGGTCCAGTCCTTGTCTCAGTGCAAGAGAGACATGGAGCTCCTGCAGTGGGTCCCACAGAAGGTGACAAAGATGATTGGAGGAATAGAGCATCTCTCTTACAAGGAAAGGCTAAGAGAGCTGTGCCTGTTCAGCCTCAAAAAGAAATGACTGAGAGGGGGCTTTATCAATGTCTATCAGTATCTGAAGGGAAGGTGTCAAGAGGATGGAGCCAGGCTCTGCTTGGTGGTGCCAAGTAATAGGACAAGCGGCAACATGCGGAAGAACTTTACTGTGCAGGTAGCTGAGCACCAGAACAGGTTGTCCAGAGAGGTTGTGGAGTCTCCCTGCAGATATTCGAGATACTGCCTGGATGCCATTCTGTGCACTGTATTCTAGGATGAACCTGCTTGAGCAGGGAGGTTGGACCAGATGATCCACTGTGGTCCCTTCCAATCTTACCCATTTTGTGATACTGTGAAATTGAGGTTTCTAAGCACTCTCAATGAATAGTTATAATGTACCTATGGCTAAATATAACTCATACTAACTTTTATGTCTGCATATACAGCTCTTTGTACAATGGACAGTGACTAGCTGATCTCTAGACCTTCCAATTATTTAACACCATAAATGTAAAAGTAATACAGTATAGTAAGAATAATATAACAACTGTACTTAGGATAACTAATAGGACAACCAGAATAGGTGTAAAATAAACTGATGCTTTCCATTGTTAATTTTGTAAAAAATAAACCAGATGTGCAGAACCTATAAAGGATCATATATGAAATTCAACAGAACCTCAAAAAATGGTATGGTCTCATTCAATTATAAAAGATTAGTAGATATTCTAGTGTGGCATCAAATGGCAAAAAAAAAAAAAATCCTGAAGGCAGGTTTAGATAAGAACAAAGAAAAGGATTACTACATGAGATTTGAAGTGAAGAAATTAATGCATGAGGTG
This sequence comes from Nicator chloris, assembly GCA_013400495.1. Lineage (NCBI taxonomy): Eukaryota > Metazoa > Chordata > Aves > Passeriformes > Pycnonotidae > Nicator > Nicator chloris. Next base: position 111,180 of record WAAE01005390.1, on the reverse strand, counting down.
CAAAGATTGGGCTAAATTCTAATAAGGGCAAATGATGCTAGGATATTACAAATGCACCTTCAAGATGAGTTACTATACTAAAACACAGGTATGGGTTTGATATCTAGGGAAAAAAACAGAGAGGTAACTAGACTTTGAATCAAGCAGTGTAGTATTTTTTAAGTTGGACACAATAATAAAAACTCCCACACTGTCAGCAGCTGATAAGTGTCAAAGAAAAGCCTGTAAGTGACAAAGATCCTGTAGCAGTGACTGGAAATAATATATTTCAAGTAGCTTGAGAATAAAAATGCCCTCCCTTTAAAGATGGCATGAGGACAATCAGAAAACCACATAGTCATAGACCCTGAAAGTGACATATTTCGTGGTCACTTCCGACCTTCAGAAACTGGATTCCCAACTCGGGACATTATCGGTTCCTACACAGGGAAATTTCAGGTAAGTGTCACCCCTGGAAAGTGTAGATGATTTTACTGTTTCACACTGATTAGTGTGAGACGTGGTATTTTAACACCAAGTCAAGTGATGATAGTAACATAATACAAGTTTTCAGTTTTGTTAAAGAACTTTTAGGCAAAAATGATCATGGTATTTTCAAGACAGTGTTTTCCAAATAAAACATTTTGTCAGCATTTGACTAGCTGTAATGACTCTTACGTGGCACCATTAAGATGTTATTTTCTTCTTCAGAGCATAAAGTAAGACATTTAAATGACATGAGTGTGTGGAGAAGAAAAGAGAAGAAGTAATTGTATACACAGGAGTAGGTGCTATGCAAATACCTGGCTAGATTACAATCTAACTTAATTCAGTAATTGATCACATCCTTTTGACTTCTATTTCAGTGAGTCGAAAAGAGGGTTTAAATAGAGGTTACTCAGTGCAGTAATGTTCTTACAGGTGGTTAATGCAGAATCAAAGTTTATGTACATAGGACAGACAGGATGACAAACAGTGATAGGTTAAATAACACACGGTAAAGATGTCAGAGTGCCTTTCCCTAGCAACTACACTTCTTTGTAACATTAGTGTATCTCCTAAATAATTTCTTCCTGTTGGCCCAGAGTTCCACTTAACTGATCTCCCAAATACATGCCACCTCAGTATAATTTGTTTTATTAAAGAAAAACCCAGCAAACCACAACAATTGTTTCTGTAATTACTTGGGAAGATAACTGGCGAACATACGGACAGATACACACTAGTCAGCATGGATGGAAAGGAAAATTCTCTTTAACTAACACGATTAACTTCTTCATGGGAAAGACAATGAAAACTGACAGGTGTGAAGTAGGAGACATCTTAAGTTGACTACCAAGAGGCTTTTTGATTTAGCATCACATAAAAGATTGATATGTACCATCATTAAACATGGTATTGATGGTGGCATCTTACACTGGGGAAAAATGGTTCCCTAAATGGGATAAGAGAACTATATTAAATGGATATAAATGTAGGGATGTCATAAGAATTGTAATGAGAATTAGGTTTAGAAATTCCTCCAATAACATATAAATGCTCTTTAAAAATGCATACTTGTGCAGAGCAGAAAAAAATTATGAGCTTGAATTCTAGTGAAAAGAAAGACAATGGATGTTTGAAATACAGATATTTTAAAGTAATGAATCTTAGACCATATTTATTGTCAAAATTTATTCTTGCATTTCTGTAAAAATAATTAGAGAAAAGGTTGCTAGAGTTATAACAGAAACTGAAATACAATACTTGATACCTGTAAAAATTTGGGAAAGGAAATATCTTGTTTGCTATTTGTTTTCTTGGAGACCAAAATGTAAAAGAACAGCTACAGTTTGATATATTAATTTGGCCTTGCTTCAAAAGCAGACAGTCAAAGAATGCAAAAGACACAGAGCACAGGTAGTAACAGAGTGTATCTCATATATGAGGAGCTTCTAATCTATAGAAAATGCAATTCCTTCCGTGGCAGCCTGCAAGGAATAATAAAAAAAAAGGGTTTCTTATATACAGCCCTGTATTTTCACCATAGCACAGTTTATGCTTACAGTTTTGCACCTCCTGACACTCTGAATCTCATCACTCTTAAAATATTTAAGGCATAATCTTAATCTTAAGTGAAATCTTATCAGTACTAACACGTGCTTGAAATAAGGGTCCATGTCAGGAAAAAGACATCAGTACACCAAGAAAATTAACTCTATTCTTATTTGAAAAGTATTCCTAAAATAGATAATGATCTTTTCACTAATTTTGACTTATGAATTTTCTAAGTGAAAGTGGGCAAGACCCATAACAGAGGTTAGATAGAACTTTCATTTTTATATTTGTCTTCATAAAGCCTATGTAATCCTATGCTTAGGACAAAAAATAGCAATGCTGGTTCACATGGCTTATAAAATAGTTAATTTCCAAAGATATAAGTACTCTCCTACTGACTATATTCCTTTTTGCCACTATCAGCTCTAGCAGAAACCCTTGGAAGTTTTAATCATGCAGTTTCAGCCAGATCCTTACCAGACATAACCTTTGAAGCATAATTATGTATATACCCCTGTGTGTATGGCATTGGCCCAAACAAATTTCTCACCAGCTTCTGGGCAACTACAAAATGTGTATTTTCACGAGTTAAACACCTCATGGGCTCTGAGTTCTCCTAGACTATGGGAGACTCTCACCCCAAGGCAGAGGTTGGCACCCCAATGTCCGTCACAGGCCTAAGCTTTCACTGGAGTACACACATAAAAAAAATAGTGTCTCTATCTAATAGTGCCTCTAAAAAATAGTGTCCTCTTTGTTCAACAGAATCCAGATGTGTATAATGGATGGAAAACCGGATTAAACACAGTAGTTAGGACCTCCTTTAACCAAAAGACATTCAGTTACAAGATGATACCCATTTTTGTGCTTTAGCCAGATGTACAGCTAGTCAGCCTCAGGTCAGCTAATGCTCAGCCTAGAAGCAGTCCCACAGCAGAATGTGAGGAGTCATGCACAGGTCACAAAGTGGGGCTTTTCTTAATGCCTTTTCTCCTGCCCCATAGACCTCCTAGTCCTCACTTAAGTGCTCATCTTAAGTGCCATGGCAGGTGATACACAAAATAAAAAAACCCAAAACAAACCAGTGTTTTGGTTTAAAAAGCGTTATCTACAAAAATAGGAATTAATATTTTTTTTTACCTAGAAGATACCCAAATACACCAGGAGTTGAGGTTTTGTGGATCCTTGTCTTATCACAGTACAAGGACCCATAAATAAAGGTTGTACAGAAAGATCTAGATATATTGTTTCTTCACCACCTTCTCTCATCTCAGGGAGCTTTCTCTTGAGGTCCAATATATATTGTAAAGCCTATTATATGGAATACTTACAATTACAACATGATTAAAATTGGTTTGATGTTGCAGCACAGTTTACACAGACCTGTCATTGGGACCTTTGTTCCTGAATACAGGAATAAATTCATAGGATAATTCTAGTTGGAAAGACCTCAGAATAGTCCAACAGTCAATAGTCCAATCTCCTGTTCATAGCAGGGTCACTCTTGAGTTCACACCAGATTGCTCACAGTTTTATCCAGTTAAGTCTTAAAAATCTTTGGGAATGGAGACTGCACAGCCTCTCTAGGCAGTTTCTACCACTGCCCGATTGCCCTCACGGGAAATATTTTCTTTCTATCCAGTCTGAATTCCTTGTTTCAATTTATGTCTGTTGCTTCCTATTGTCTCTCCATGCTCTGCTGTGAAGAGCCTGACTCTATCTTCTTGCTAACCTCCCCAGAGCTACTGGGGGGCACTTGGTTGCCCCCTGAGGCTGTGTCTGCTTCAAGCTGAACAAGCTCAGCTCCTTCAGTTTTTGCTCACTGGGCAAGTGCTTCAGACCCCAATTAGCTTCAGGACAACACTGAACTCACTCCAGTTTATCAATCTCTTTCTTGCAATGGTGCGTTCAAAACTGGATGCAGTACCTAGATGTAGTCTAACAATTATGGAGGAATGGGCAACAAATCCCTTCCCACAGCACAAAGGCTGCATCCTTATTCACACCTGAGGCAGCCTGGCTGTCCTTGTTGCCAGGGCATACGGCTGTCCTGGCTGTCTGCTGGGCCCCCAGGGTGGGCCATCCTTGCAGAGCTGTTCCCCAGCCTGGGCTGCTGCAGGAGTGCTTCACTCTTGGGGACAGCACTTCAGCTTTTCCCTCGCTGACTCTCACAAGGTCCCGTTAGCTCTTGTAGTTTCCCAGACTGTCCTTTTGGGGGATGGTTGCAACATTTGCCTTTCTTGACCCTCTCCAGTTGTTAGGAGCCTTTAAGTCTCTAGGACCTTTCAAAGACAACAGATAATAGAGAATCATGTTTTAAACATGAGGACATAGTTAAATGTAATTTGCTCCTATTTGTTCCAGAAGGAAAAAAAAAAAAGTTTAACAATGTTAGGAAGACATCATTTTGTTCAAGACCTCAAATGCAGTGGGTGAAATCTAGGCTCTCTGGAAGCCTCTGACAAAGATCTTTTTGCCTCCAGAGGGAAATGTAATGGTATTTATAGTTCGGTTAGGACTTGGGTTTCCTTGCTCTGAAGCTGTATTTGTCAAAGTAATTGAAAGCAAATTCATTTTTTGAAAGGTACCTCTGTTTGCTCCAAGCATAACTCAAAGTCCCCCACAATGGAAAGACTACTTTATTTAGGTTAGATTAGATCAGATATTTAATATGAAAATTTCTGTAATTAATTAACCCTGTTAATCAAGGAAAAAATAAAAAATCTGCAGTGAGCTTCTTGCTGCTGTGCAAAGTTAAGATGGTTTGTACTGTGTACTATGTCTTTGCTATTAGGTATTATGTTAAAGGCAAGAACAGAGGAAATTTTCAGGAGAGATTAAAATGCTGCAATGAGTCCTTTTTTTTCTAATTAATCTCAGAAAACTATGCAGATTTTACTTCTGTAGGGACGCTTGGGCAAAGCGTATTTATTTTACTTAGTCTAAATCTAAAAGTTACTTTATCTAAAATGGTCTTTCTACCTGACAATCAAAGAATTTGTGTGTTCCTGTAGGGATTTAGTCAGGAAGCAGTTTTCAACAACAACAAATTGAAACGTTTACACAAGGAAGTGTTGCTTTTATAAGTGATGGGAAACTTCAAATTTGATTACAAGCAACCTTTGGCTTCCTATCTGTTCAACAATAGGCCATGTTGTTAAGGGCAATTTCCATGCACAGCATGTGGGTCCCATTTTTTCATCCTTAGACATGGTTGTTTACTGTTCAGAACTGTTTATGCATTTTAATCAGGCTTATTCAGAAGCCCTTAATAAATCACCACTAAGTGAATGTACCAAAACAAGAACTATTATACAGGATTTGTTCCCCTTATGCAGTATTTGCTGCCCTCAGGTTCCACTGGATATAAAAATAAAGAGTAAATGGGCAATTGAGTCAAAATAATAATTATGAGACATATGATTTTAATGCCTTTTGCTGAGAAGTTGCCTCCAGCAACTTCCGTTAGCTACAGGAGCCTGCCTTTAAATTCAGCTCGGGCCAGAATGACTTAACAATTGGAACCTGCCTTCAGCTCATGGCACTGGAAGGCTTTTTGATGGGATGAAGCTGACAGCCCAGTTCCTTCCTGGCAGACGTTTACGTGAGACAAGGCAAAAGTCAGACAGATAAGTGCTTAAACATTCAGGTACCTTTGGGTCTGCAAACAATGAAGGAAAGCACTGTTAGTAAGAAACTGTTACAAAGAAGTAAATAGATCATTTTGGTTATTCATATAAGAAATACCCAGAGAAGAATTCTTTTTGCATTGTCTGGTGAACAAAAACTTTCCAAAAGAATTTCAATAAATAGTAATTACTAGTAAATTAATAATAATTAGTAATAGGAATAGTAAATAGGAATAGTAAATATTAATTAACAGTAAATTAATAAATGCATTCTGTGATAGCTCTACTGCATAAATAGAAATAATTTCTAGGAATTATTTATTTAATTTTCAATAAAGGAGTATTAATCTTGAAAGATTTTTCCAATCCTGCTTTCCCTTCCTGCGGCAAAGAGGGGAATTTTATAGACATATAGATCATGTGCAGGAAAGATGTGACACACATGGCACGGTGCCCTACATATGTCAAATAGTAATCTCGGAAAAACAAAGTGAAATACAAAGAGAAAAAAGGCTTGTAACTATGTAGGGCAGAGCTTCCCAGAAACTACTGTTGAAGTGCAAAATATAATTTTGGAGATTATTTTGCAGGTTTCTTGCCTTGATCTGTCAGTTTGCCGCACTGAGGCCGCCAGAGAAATGAGGGTGGGTAAACTTGGGCTCTATTTCTCTTTCTTGCAGAAATCTTGCTTTCTATGGGTCAGAGTTGTTGGTCAGGCTGCCCAGTCCCGATGCTGCCCATAGCCATAAAAGCTTTGTCGAGCAGTCAGCAGCCATGCAAGACTCTCCACCTAGTCTCCTGCCATAACCCCTACTGCAGCTTTGCAGACCGTTACTCCTCACCCCCAGTCTCCCAAATTGTTTGGGCAGCACTTACGCTGGTTTCCTAAGAAGCAGGATATTTGGGGCTTTTGCTTCAATCTGTTACTGTTACCATGATAATGAACGTCTGTGAGCAGAAAAATTGCCACAACATAACAAAACTCTGATGGCTAAATAGAGAGATTTCCTTTGGGAAATTACACGTCTGAGTGTTCTGTAAGTGTAACTAACATAAATTGTCTTGACTTCAGTGGTGCTCAGTTATCATGATCAGCATGGAATCTAACTATTCAACTAGCTGTACCAAGAAGGCTCAAATCTTTCAATATCACGCTGAAATACTGTTTTCTTCAGTAACACCTTGGCTAGACTTACATAAAAGATGATCCCTGAATTATGCAGGCAAAGTTCTCAGTTACTAATATCAAACTGGCAATTGTGCCATTCTTCCTTTGAAAATAGGTTGCAGTTATTTCACCTGCAGAAAGAGAAAAGATGTTGTCATTTGATAAATGAATAACTGCTCAACAATAATGCTGTTTTATTAAATCGTTTGTTCTTAAGCAAAATGTGGCCAAACCTGGTTTTTGTGCATCATTTGCAAACCATGCCCAGCTTAGACCATGTTTGGCTCTTCACCCTGAATTTAGATTTTTTTTTTTTATTCTCGTAACAGCCTTACTTCCTTCAGTGAAATAAACACAATTGCTACAACTCTATGCTGGTGTGCAGTCAAGAGAAACTGTCAGAGGAAACCAGTCCACTATGTTTCATGCAGTGTTACCTCAGCGGGACTTTTACTTTACTAATGGACCTTGTAACTGTATTGTAATTGTTATGTTGAGACCTAGCTGTCAAGATTTTACTTCTTTCACAACTGCACAAGCTCTATGTGTTTTTCTTTGCCTTGAAATTTCATTATATTACCTAACACTTCAGTTAGGAAGTGCCAAAGTCATCCAAGTTAGCCATTTGGGACCTAACCAGATTGTGAACCTTCACCTCAGTAAAATACTTCTGAATGCAGTAACCCAACTCACATGTTCCCCTGCATTATGTTACAAAGTGTAAAAGAATTTAATTACGCCAATAAGTGGGCAAATATTCTTTTTTTCATACATATAACTGCACTTGAAACTCTGCTATTTTTTGGGAAACAATTATTTCTAATGTTTAAGGGCAATGTTTAAAAAAATCACTACGTTTCTCTTTTCAAAGGAAGCATGAAGAGAGTATGCACCCTCTGATAAAACGATGGTGATTGATTTGTCTCCTAACAGCCTTATCTGCATGTGTTTTATTGAAGGGCCCTTCTAGGTACAGTAAAGAAACTAGTACAGTAATTGAAACATATGTAGGGAATAGAAAAAGATTGTCCATCTGTCCCAGTTACTTTGAGACAGATTCACCTGTGCTGGAGCAGTGTAGCAGCATGCTGTGCCCTTTGACCTGAAGATGTGAAAGCTTTGGAAACTGTGTCAGCAGCTGTAAAGTAGGAAATATGGGGTAGGTGGGCCATATCAGAGAATGGACAGAGGAAGTTGGTGGGAAAGGGAGGAGAAATAGAGAAAACGGTTACCCTCCCATCTTCTTTAAATTATTAAAATCTATAAACTGTTGGAAGAACATTTAATAATAAGTCTTTCATAAAAATGTATCTTAAAACTATGAGATGTAAGAGGACCATGGTGCTCTGATCACAGAAGTAGCTGATACTTTTGACCACTACATGGATTTCAGCTGGTTAATCCAACATTGAAAAACTTTCCCTAAAACAATTACACAGGTTTCTAACACCATCACTGTCCCCAGAGGACAAAGGTACACAATAGAAGTGGCGTGAAATACCTAAGACATTCCGAAAACACCTTGCTCTGATTTTTATATCACCAGATGTCTGAAGTATCAAAAATGCTGTAAATAATGCCAAGGTATATGAAACAGTACTGGACAGACTATTGGATAAGCTCTGCATTCCATATCAGCAGAGTTGTTAATATGATTTGTTCTCAGGGATATAAATCATCTTCTGAGAAATCATTGTATGTTTTAGATACCTTTTTTCTGAATCCTTTGTACCAGAGTGGGAACAATAGGTTGTGCTACTGTCCAATTTAATATGAATTACAAGTTCCTTTATATAAGCTCTCTCACATGCTTTGTGCTATTCCTGATATGTCACAAGGGTGAACAAAAAATCCAAACTAGGAAAGTGAAATTTCCAAATAAAGTCCTGTAGGACTGAAGCATTCCATGTATGGCTTCTGCAGGAAGAAGCATAGTTAAAAAAGTTTAGTCACATCTATATATGTAGCTTTCAATATGTGTTAAAATCATGCACAAAAGTCAGGGTGCATGCTGCAGTAAGATTTTGTGCACATCTGCAACATAACTTGACAGGGAATCAATTTCTTTTCACACTTCCATATTTCACTTTTGCAACTTGCTGAGCTCTAATGCCAAGCCAGATTTTACAGAAATTACTTTAGTAATTTGAAACCGAGCTCTTGAAGCTTTTTATGGAACCGGATTGAAAGAATGCTAATTCCATCTGTGTTTGTTCAGAATGATGGTGACTCCTAAGCACAGCATTTTCCTGGTGAATGGTTAAGTTCAGCCGGGAGTGCTGTGAAATTCTTTAGCTAAATCTAGATTTTTCAAAAGCCTGACTAACCTGGCAAAGTTTATATTGCTTTCAGGATGTCAGGACTGTAAAAAAAGAAACAGCGGGAGGTAGGAAGAGAAGTAAGTGTCAAGGCAAACTGCCTCCTCAGAAATTAAAATGGCAACAACAGGGGGCCCCAAATCTTCTAATGTTGTGGGCTGGATGCCAATTTTGCTTCTCCCTCATAAGGCAGCTGTGGCTTGCAAGGATCGAAAGGCTTGCAAGGGGCTTGCGTGGGCAGCTACAGCAGAAGCCAGTATCCAACACAAGCCCACCCAGGCTGTCCTTGAGGCTGCCCCTTTGCTGCTGCAAGCAGAGCAAGACAGCAGCGTAGTTTCCCACTCTGTTTTCTGAACACGGACTATGTCTCCCAATGCACAGAAAATATTTACGAGACAAATGGAAAAAATACTGAGCTGTGACAGGACTCGAGCCTGGCCAGAGTGCACAAATCTAATTTTCCTCTCTTTTCACATCCTTCCTTTTCCCTGAAAGATAGATCAAAGGTTTCCCCAGGCCACCTATGGTACACCCAATCTTAAAGTGGTGCAGGTAACACTCATATACCAAAAGTCTGCAAAGTGCAAGTCACCACAACATTTCTTGGTGTCAGCTATGCTTAAGAATTCAGCTTATAATGGGTTCATGCTCCACATCAGGCAGGTGTCATACCTTTTATTTGAACTGTGTCCTAAGCTTCATGGTAAACAAAGCAGCAGGTGTAAGCCAGAACAGTTTGGGGATGGTACAAGAATGTAGAAATTAAATGTGTAATCAAAACTTAAATCCCTCCTGCACAGCTGGAGTTTTGCTCCTAGTTTGCTGAGTATTATTTCTACAATTGTTGTTCTGAGGTATCTCTGGTCTGGAGCTAACCTGAGTGGTTTGCATCCAGGTTAGCATAATTTGACAGTGAGTCAATTTCTTAGACCAGGACACCCACCAAATTATCATCACCAAAATGTCAAGGGAGCATTTTTGAATGGGGAAATTTAGAGCAAAATCTACCTAAAAGTCTGCAGCAGCTCTGCAGTGATGACATAAGCCTGGCTCAGATTGCCAAACTTGGTAATACTTTGAAGAACGTACTTTAAAGACTGCTGTCTAACATGCTCAGGTTAGACAAAACAGTGTGAAACAATTATCTCCAAGAGTGTGGAAAATCCATCTAACTGGGAATATGGCAGATGGCTATGTTATTACAAATACATTTCAATATGTAAGTCCAAAGCATTTTTTGCCAGAGAAATTCAGGATCAATCTCGAAAAATGCTTTGATAGGATTCATGCATAATTCCTTTGGCTAGAATATGTCACTCCAAAGCTTACAAGCAGAAATGTTGAGAACATGGTATTATTTTTACTGGAAAAGCAAAGTTGGAAATAATTAATGAGTTCAAATAGATGTTTCCAAAATGTCATACACAGAGTCCAGTAAAATTATGACTGGGTAGAACTGCCTTTAGCACATGTAAGCAAAGAAAGCCTTAGAAAAGACCTGTATTCAGTTACCTCATTTCTGTCTCCTGCAAGTTTGGATCTGTTTCTATATTGAGATCCTTGTTCTTGGTTTTATGGAAGCTATATGGCTTCCATAAAGTTTGAGCATCTCAGGTTGCCAGGAAGGAACATTGTGTGGATGCATGGAGGCAGATGGCTCACATCATGTCAAGTCTTCACAACAGAAAGGACAGGTGTGCTGAAGTTTTTCATATCTGATTTTAATAGAAGGTAAAGGCCATTTAAATTATCAATTTCTCTTTTTAAATCAATTTTATGAATTTGTCCATGCTGATTGGACGTGCCTTTGGGAAAACTTGTAGTCAGGAAAAACAGAGTGTGAATTTGCCCTGGGCTAGGTAGGACTTTCCCTGTATCTACATGCTTCTTTTGAATTACAAAGCTTTTCAGCTGCTGCTGTCACAAGGTCCTGGAAAATACATCTCCTGAGATACCTATGCTACCAGTTTCCAACACAGCTTATGCACTAAAATAAAGGAGCCTCTCCATTATCCTTTAGATACCAAGAAGTAATGTCATTGAATCACAGAATCATTCAGGTTGCAAAAAGAGCTATAAGATCATTGACTTCAACCATTAATCCAGCATTGCTCCCTTCTCCACTAAACCATGTCCCTAAGCACCATATCTGCATGTCTTTTAAATACCTTTGGGGGTGGTAGACGTAACCACTTCCCTGGGCATCCTGTTACCGTGCTCAACAACCCTTTCTCTGAAAACCTTTTTACGAATATCTAATCTAAACCTCCCCTGGCACAACTTCTCTTGTCCTATCGCTTGCTACCTGGAAGAAGAGACTGACCCACACCTTGCCACAACCTCCTTTCAGGCAGTTGTAGAAAGTGATAAGGTCTCCTCTGAGCCTCCTTCTCTCTAGGATAAACAAGTCCAGCTCTCTCAGCCACTCCTCAGACGCATTGAGTTTCAGTCTCTTCACCAGCTGTGTTGCCCTTTTTTGGTTATGCTCCAGCACCTCAATGTCCTTGTTGTAGTGAAGGGCCCAGAACTGGACACAGCACTCAAGGTGTGGCCTCACCATTGTCAAGTACAGGGGAGCAATCACTGCCCTGGCCCTGCTGTCACACTCTTGCTGATATTGGCTAGGATGCCACTGCCTTGTTGGCCACCTAGGCACACTGCTGGCTCATGTTTATCAGGCTGTTTAACAGCATCCCCAGGTCCTTTTCTGTCAGACAGCTTCCCAGCTACTCGTCCCCCAAGCGTGTAGTGCTGCATGTGCTTGTTGTGACCCTAATGCAAGACCCAGCACTTTGTGACTCGTTGAGCTTCATACAATTGACTTTGGTCCATCAATGCAACCTGTCCAGATCCCTTTGCAGAGACTTCTTGCCCTCCACCAGACGAACACTCCCACCCAATTCAGTGTCACCTGAAATATGACTGAGGGTGCACTTGATTTCTTTGTACAGATCATTGATAAAGATATTAAACAGGACTGGTCCCAATACTGAGCCCTGGGAAACCTCCCCAGGGACTGGCAACAGGTTAGCCTCCATTAAACACCACTCTCTGGGCCCGACCATCCAGCCAATATTTTGCCCTGCAAACAGAGCACCTGTCCAAGCCATAAGCAGCTCACGCCTCTGGGTGGCTCCCATACAGCCCCAGAGACTTGTGTCTGTCTGAGTGGTGTAGCAGGTCAGTGACCATTTCCCCTTGGATTATGAGGGCTTCATTCTGCTCCCTGCCCCTGTCTCCCAGCTCAGGGGGCTGGGTCCTCAGAGAACAACCGGTCTTACTACTAAAGACTGAGGCAAAAAAGACACTGAGCCTTTTCCTTATTCTTTGTTACTGTGTTTCCCCTCTCATTCACAAAAGGATGGAGAGCCTCCACAGCCCTTCCTTTGTTTGTCACAAAGGTATTTATTGAAACAGTTTTATTGTCTTATATGCAGTAGCCAGGTTAAATTCTAGTTTGCTTTGGTCCTTCCAATTTCCTCCCTGCAAAACCTCATGACGTCCTTGTAGTCTTGCTGAGCTGCCTGGCCCTTCTTCCAAAGGTCATCAACTCTCCTTTTTTTTCCTGAGTTCCAGACAAAGCTCTCTGTTCAGCCATGCCAGTCTTTTGGCGCATGGGGACACCCTGCTTCAGCGTCTTTAAAAGTACCTTCTTGAAGAACATCCAGCTTTCCTGGAATCCTTTGCCCTTCAGGACTGCCTCCCAAGGGACTCTACCAACAAGGCTCCTACAAAGGACAAAGCCTGACTTTTGGAAGTCCAAGACAGCAATTCTGCTGAGCCCCCTCAGTTTTCCAAGAATAGAAAACTCTATCATTAATGACTGCTGTGCCCAAGGCTGCTGCTGACCATCACATCACCCACATCACAGTGTTCACAAACAGCAGGTCCAGCAGGGCAGCTTCCCCAGCTGGCACAATCACCAGCTGTGTGGGGAAGTTATCTTCCATGCAGTCCAGGAACCTCCTTGACTGTTTCCTCTGTGCTGTTTTGCATTTCTAGCAGACATCTGATAAGCTGAAGTCCACCATGTGGACAAAGGCCAGAGATGGGGATTTACTGGAGTGCAGACCTAACTGTTAACCCTTCAAACCTTAAAAAAAAAAAAAAAGCTTGCAGAAAAATCACATGTATGTAAATCTCACAAAAAAATGTAGATGCTGCTAACATGCATGCTTCCCATTAAGCATAAGAAAGGTTTGTTAGAAAAGTTTGAAGTAATGGCAGGACTCAGCTTCATGTGAATTGCTCCAGGGAGAAAGCCAAGGGAGAAAGTCCCTGGCTCAAGGATGAAAATGCCATCTGAGAAAGGGCAGAGTTGATGTAGAGGAAAGATCATTAGGGAGACTTTGATGTAGTTGCACAGATCTTGTGCTTGGTATGTTACATAAATTGTCTGCCCTGTCAGCAAGACTGTACTCTGGACTCTGAGTAGAGAAGGCTTAACTAACTGAGTGCTGAGAATTTCATGCATATTCCATGTACCTCATTTTTAAGTTTTGCAAGCTGAGAAGTGTATCTTCAGTGTATTTTCTGAAGATCTGATATAAACCAAGATACCCAGTGAAGGCAAACTTTGTTCTTCTTTAGTCTGATTAAGGTAAAACCTTAAAAAGACAAAATCCAAATCCAAATCCAAAGTACTTTCCAAGTTTGCATAATCAAATGAAATGAGAGTTACTCACCATGTGAATACCATGTGAATGTCATCTTTACTTTCTCAATGTATCTGGATAATACACATGCAACATCTTTTCAGGTCCATGGCTAAGTATCCATTTATCATGCAATTCCAGGCTGCATTCACCAGAAAGGATCTGGATTTTAGGGATACCACTTGTTTCACTCCAAAATCTTTCCATACTTCAGATCCGAACAAGGAATCTATAGTTTCCTAGAGTGCTGTGCTCTCCAGCTTTTGACAGATAACAACTCTTGGGCTTGACTGTACTCAATTATCACATGCCCATAGGACAGGTGGAATTTGGTAGCGACTGCTCAGCAGAGCTGCAGCTGTGTGTCCCAGAGACCAAGTGCTCAGAGGCTGCTCTGGTTTGATGAGTTCATTTTGCTATTCTGCTCTACCACCCTTGCTTAACATCACACTACAAGTTTGAGGTCTCCAAATCCTAAAATTTGTGAATCTCTTGAAAAATAATATTTCCTGTCTTATTTAAAACTGGAGTCCTGCGATATGGTTCACAGTAGTTTTTTAGTACAGCTATGACAGCAGAGTCAGAACAAGGGTGAGAGGCCACTGATAGATGAAAATCAGAGAGAAGAAAGGGACTGCTTAAACACACATTGTAAGGCATGGGTTAAACCCTGGAACAAGAGATGCAATCTGACATAAACTGTTAACTCATCATGTGGTCGATCACTCTCTTCCATGCAGTCAAATGCTACATTAGTGGGTCCGTTCCAACTCAGAAGTGTGTTGTTATATTTCTATGTGTTGTGCTTGTATCTGACAGAAATATGCAACTTGCTAATCATACTTTAGGCAAACTACACAGCTGAGATTAACACATTAATAGCCACTCTGGCATCAAATTTTTGGAGGAAACCAAACCCCATGTCTGTCCTTGAAGGCTACGGTCTTTGACAACCATCATTTCCTTGGTGAATACCTTTTATTCATGCAGCAGAGCTGGACAGACTAACTGCACTTCCCAAGTGTTGAATTATGATTTTCAGCGTCTCGAGCCCTTGGGAATCCTCTGAGAATTTCATCAGTGACAAAAATAAATCCTTAAGCGGGAATAAATTTATGAGGGGTAATTGGAAAGACAGCTACTTGCAATGCTCAGAAGTGGGTGCCCTCCTGGGAAGCCTCGCTTCTTTCCCTTAGAAGCATAATTTCTGCACCTTATACTACAACAATGCACAGTAGTTTCCGATGTAGTCTAGGACACAACAGCTTGGATTATGTCCATTCTACAGCAAGAAGCAAGTCTCAAAATGCTCACAAGAAAAATACTTGCATTAATATCTTTTGATGAAGGCCTTCAGAGTTGCAAATACAAGTGCTCAAGCTGTGGAAATTGTTCAAGCTGAGAACAGTTATGGGAATGTATCAGGGCAAAACTATCAGACTCATCTTGGACTTCTTCCTGCTTACAGCCACTGCTGTAAGACAGGTCAGACTACATGGGTCTCTGGCATGAAGCAGCCTTATCAACTCATAGGCTCCCACTCACCACATCTTAGTACCAATGGAGTTAAGTGCCAAAACTCTAGCAGGGCTAACCTACCCAAAGATGTAAAGGAAAGCTTCGGACATGTGACCATCTAATTTATATTCCCCCAGGTATTACATAGTACCACATCAGATAAACATCCTTTCCACTTCTCGTCTGAGGGCACACGATTCCACTAGTCCAGCTGCTTTTAGCTTTGAACCACCCTGATGTCCAAGGCTTATGCCTCTGCTGCTATACAAAACTAAGGGATGCACCTCCTCCAGAGGATTTTGCAGGGAATATCCTCAAGATTAGACTGGTGAACAGCTCCTTTGACATAAAAGGATTTTTCTGTAAAACAGGGAGGTGCTTTCAGGACTTCGGAACAGCATTCAATTTTAACTTTCTGCATGTTTGAACTGAAAAATGAGACATCGTTGCCACATTACGTGATTTGTAAGCAAATAAAGAAGAATACATGCAAGGAAGTAGAAATGGACTAAGCTATTCCGGACAAAGAATGTCTATGCCCACACAAAGCTTCGTCTCACATCTCAAGGAAAACATGATTAACAGTACTGTGCTGATCTTAATCAGATTTATTAAGACAAATGTTGAAAATCCAGCGTGTATGTTGTGTGTGGGTAACCAAAAAAAAAATAAAAGATAAAAATGCCCAGAGGGAGTGAGCTAATGACTATCTTCCCATTACCTCATGGGATCATTACGTCGTTATGATCTCTCCCCGGCCAGCACCGGAGCCACTTCCCCGCCGGGACAGAGGCCAGCGGCCTTTCCCTTCCCCTCCCGTCCCCTTGCACAGGTGCACCCCACGGCGGGAGCCGCGACCCGCCGCCATGTCGGGGCGGGCACGGCGGGACAGCCACCTCGGCTCCCCGCCCTGCCCCCTGCCCGGGGGGCTGCTGGGCAAGGCGGCATTGTTGGCCGCGTCCATCACTCCACTTCCCCGGCTGACATAATGAATGCGCTTGGACACACCTTTCAGCCCGGCGGAGAGGCGCCGTGTCTCCACGGACAGCCTCGCCGAGCTCTCCGCTCGGCTCCCCACAGCCCTCGGGGAGGCGCCCCGCCAGCCCGCCCGGCCCCATAGCCCGGCGCCCCGTCCCAGCCCAGTGAGGGGCCGCGGCGGCCGGGCCGGGCTGGGCAGGGCGAGGAGGGTAGAAGCCCTCGCTATGCTGCCCAGCGCCCTTTACTGGGACCTAGTGGGCTCCTCGGCTCTCCTCAACCTGCCGGCGGCGCCGGGCTTCGGCAGCCTGGGCAAAAGTTTCCTCATCGAGAACTTGCTCCGGGCCGGGGCGCCGAGTCCTGCCCAGCTCCGTCCCCTCCCTGCCAACCCCGTGCCCCTCAAGCTGTGCCCCGCGGCGGAACAAATCAACCCCTCAGGGGGTCCCTTCCCGGCAAGATGGGCTTTCCAAGTGCTTAACCCCTCTGCGGCGGACGGCGGCCGCCCGCCAGCGCGGGCCGCGGCGGCGGAGAGAGGCGGCATCTTCCCGCCGGCAGCCACAGGTGAGCGCCGGCCCCCTCCTGCGTCTCTCCGCTGGGGAGACGGGACAGGGGGGCTTTCCGAGGGCTCGGGCCCGCGCTCCGCACGGCGGAGGCAGCGGCAGGAGAGGCGCGGCCGCTTCGAGGCGGCCGCTCCGAGGAGCCCGCAGACGGCCGCGGGACGCCGAGCCCAGCTGGGTGCCGTGCCGCCGGGGCGCGGCGGGGGCTGCCCCGGGGCTCCGGCTGAGGGTCTGTCCCTACCGCTGGCAACGGGAAGCCGACGAGCAGGCGGGGGCCGGTGCTGCGGGCCGCCGGGCGGCGGCTTCCCAGTGCGGCCGGCCGGCGCACCTGTAGGTGCGGAGAGCGCGGCAGAGCCCTGTGATGGCCGCGTCGGGTGCTGTTAAACGCCCTTAATCGCAGTTCTTTCAGGTCTTGCCTCAAGGGGTGGTAAAAGCTTCGCCGTCAAGAAGTGCTCCGGGAAAATCTGAAATTCCAAGTTTTGGAAGGAAGGCGAGCCGTCCCATCCTCCTAAGTAGCGATAGCTCGGGAGGCTGCAGCCGCTTTCTTCACACGCCCTGTTGCGGGACAGCAAGGCGTGGAGGACCCGGCTCCTCCTGCCAAAAGGAGACTTAAGCCATGTAGAATAGGAAATTTTCTGGACAAAACCAGGGACGGAGGAAAAAAACCCAAGTTTTAAATCAGTGTAAAGGTGCGTTATCCGCCGTTCGGCCCGATGTCACACTGAGAGCCAGCGCCCTGCGGAGCGGTGGGTCCCGCTCGCGGCCGCCGGGGGCCCGCAGGAACCCGTGCCATGGACTTGGAAATAAACAGGTTTACAAAACCCATTCTATTTCTTGAATGTGTCGATTTTCGTATAAATACATTTTGTCTGGGCATGAGCAACATATTTTAAGAAATGCATACTTCTGTTAGTCATGGAACCGATTGAAGTTGTAGTCAATTCATTAAATTCGGTATTAGACTCACTGTCTATATTGTATTTTGCTTTTCTGTTAGAATGCATAAATTTATTTCAATATTATGCGGTATTTTAAGAATTTTTATTTATGGTCACACAGTTTTAAATGTGTTTAAAATCAGACAAGCAGAATTGTATTTATGGAATTAAGTCTCTGAGATGTGAAACCAAAAGGCTTGTTTAGAAAACAGAAGTAATTGTTTTCTTTTCAAACATTATTTTATTTCAATTTAAAAAAATTGCAAACTTTTCTTCAAAAGCCAAAGCAGTGTTTGATCCTTTAGCATTATGTACTTTGAAAGTAGGCAGGAGAAAGTCAAAGTGTACATTAACATACATTTCTGAATGTTCCTGACCTTTCAGGTAAGTGTTAGCTTAAGCATATCAGTTACTCAAACATGTTTGGTTTAACTAACTATAGGCTAGGCCGGGGAACAGGACAAGTATCATCTTCCTGCAATTCGATGAATATTATCCCTGCCTGCCCTTTGCACTTACCCTGAAAAAAAAGTTCTAGAGAAAATGCTATATTTATACGTGAGAAGAAAGATAGCAGATGCCCCAACACTCTAATTTGCTAGAGGTATTTGGTTTGGTTTTGTTGTTGTTAGTTTGTTTATCTTCTTTTTGTTTGTTTGCTTTAAAAAGCTGTAGGTAAATTACTACAGAAGTTTCCAAACGTCAAGTTTTGCAAATGCTTGCTTCCAGGATTATTTCTTCTTTTGATCGACCCATAGTAGTAGTTGTGATTTTAGTGTGGTAGGTCTGCCTAGTGATTTGGAGTCCACTCCTATGCTTCATCTGATTCCATAGCTCCCACAGATCTTGGCAAAAGCACCGGGCTCTTAGATTTGAGTAGGGAGAAATACTAGTGTTTCCTCATTCATTATGCACCCAGAAGAAAATTTTCTTGTGACTGTACACTTGCGACAATGCCTTTTATATTCTAACAGGGATCTGTTGATTCTGATCTGACTTGTGTATCTTAAAGTGATGAGGATGCTTAGTTGTATCAACATTCATAAATTGGAATTAGATTGGAACTGTCTTGCTGAGCCAGTTTGTGGTTTCGTGCCTCTAGTGTAGACGTATACTGAGGAAACTGTTCAGACCAGGCGCTGCATTTGTGAGCAGGGCTGGGGTGGTCAGGCTGTGCGCAATGTTTCTTGTTTATACAGTGATAGGGCAAAGGAGCATTTTGGCAGAACAAAAATTTTAGCCTTCAGGGTCTAGTGAAGATATTTCAACTAAGGAATTTTACTAGGTAGGTTTTTTTAGTTTACTGATTTTTTTTTTAAAGAATAAACTCATATTTGGAATCCCCAAATCACATGGCAATTTGGAAAATCGTATTTGAAATCTTTAACAAGACTATTGAAAATGCTAAAGCAAGTTTTTGCAAAAAATCTTTCTGAAATAGCAAGTGCTTTATAGATGATGCAGGGACTAAAAGTCCCCTAATAAACTAGCTTGGCATAAACCAAGTTTTCTTTTATTTCTAATTTAAAAAAACCAAAGAGAATTGAAAAAATACCAGACTTTTTGGAAACAATCTGTATTACTCATGTAGTCCCAAATTCTGGTGAGGTCACCAAAAGTTCTCAAAAAGAAGGAAGTGTAAAATCACACCAGAGACTGAACTGAATAAGCTGAACCTTTTTATGTATCCACAGTACCCACAAAGGAAAGACGAAAGCATTCAATTTTAGGGTACCTTTTAACACTCCATAAAAGTGCTAAAGAATGTAAATCCTGTATTCTTTCTGTAAATTGGAAAACACTTCTCCATGGTGGCAGAGGAGACCAGGTGGGATGGCATTCTTGATCTGGGCTATCTGGTCATGGTAATTTTTCCTTTTGTAACTCCTCAGCAACTGAGTTGTATTAACAAGTTTCCGTCATAATTTACAGGTTTCATAGTATTAGATGGACTATTTGCATGTGCTTATCTGCATGTGTATTTTATGTATATCTCCTACAAAATTATCATGAATAAAAAACTGAACAACTACTCGGAAAGTGTCACACCCTAGATATTACATCATCTAATGAGCATGGTACAAATAAATATATTTGTTGTGTGTAAAAATTTAAATAATCACTTTCCATCATCACATACATTTTTAAAAAATTAAATAATCATCATAAATAATCATCATTTGAAATTAATTTGTTTTAACTTAAGAAGGACATGAACGAAGAGCAGCATGATACATAAAACTTAGGAAGGAAAAGCAGAAGGAGCGTTACTGCTATACAATAAACTCATGAGCTTTCTGCAGTGGTATGCCTATTTAGACTGGCTTGGGATTCCTATAGGCTTTCTTGCACTTTGCTTGAAGCTCCTTTGCTCTGTGCTGTCCTCAATTTCTTCTTGCTAATCTGGGTTTTAGTCTCTTGACTCCAAGCCTACTGTTACCTTCTGGATAAATTAGAAGACTTGACAGTTTTCTTCAGTGTTTTCTGACACATAAAAACTGTCCAGACAATGCTGAGATGCTGTGTCTTGTAGCACAGGTGTGGTAAAGAGGTCCACATATTTCCTCATTACTTAGTTTCCAGAAGCATTGGCTGGCACTAGAGCTGACTGACCTCCTTGGGAAATGTGAAGTTACTCTGCTACCTGAAATAATTTTTCTGAATATCTCTGTTCTGAAGTAATTTGCTCTGGAGGATGTTGACAGTAAGTGCTTTATAACCTGAATATGGTCATGTGGAATGAATCTGGCTTTCTGCTTTAATTTTGGCATTGTTATAGATTAGCAGGGGAGATTGAAAAATGCAACAAAACAAATAGTGAGATAATTCTATAGTAAAACTTGCTGAGAAATTTATCTTAGGGGATTTTTGCCTAAAGCATCGGAATACAATACAGCAGAATGAAGGACAGCACATGTAACACAAAAGAAATCAGAAGAACTATATAGTAAATATAAATTGGACTTATGGTAAGCATCTATAGATGTACTGTATACATATGTAGAAACATTTGTGCTATAGATGTTTCTTTTCTTTCTGTAACATTTGGGTACTTTACATTTTGATGCAGTTATCATCACAATGTGCCAGTGAGATAGAAGGGATTTCTACTGTGTAGAGAAGAAGCTGGAGCAAAAAGAAATTATATTGATGCTGATAATGATATTACCTAAGATAATACAGAAAGCTACTAGCATTGCAAGGAAATGAAACCAAGTGTTTGCAGGTGAAGTCTCTGGAAAATGATGTCAGTTTTTTCCTTCTCAGGTGATGACAACATTCTATTGTGTAATACTTACTTGAATCAAACATACCTTATTTCCCATATTTAATAAGGTGTCTTGTGTTTTTTTCTGACAACCAGGAGATAATTAAATTACTGAAATTTAAATGATATTTTTTCTTTAATTTTGGACCTCTTCTTAGTGAATTAATGCTTATTAATTATTGATTTCAAGCCAACTGGCAGCCAGGGTGTGTCCTCAAGCAACATGTAACATTAGCTTTCAGTAAAATAAAAGACAGGAAAGAGCCCAGTGTTTTGTCTTGACTCTAACTCAGGCAACAAGTTGACTGACAAGTGTTAGGATTTTCTTGTTTTGTTGGTGTTTTCTGGAGATAGAAATCTTCTTTAACTTGGGGAGATCTGTTTGGCATCTTTTCTTATTCCCTGATTGCCAGGAGCACTGAGACACCGTAATTGTTTTGAAAGTTTGTCTTTGGAAGCAAAGAAGTTTTTGTAAGTATTAGAAATTACAGACTCTGTCCAGCACATTTCCTATTTCCAATTATGTTCATGAGCCATTTAATAGAATTGGTCTGGAATGCCCAGCATATCTTAAGAGTGGCTGCAAAATGGCTTTTAAAGGACAAACTGTTGTCCTCATTGAGAGGTTGCCAGAGCTAGACTAGTGCCAGCTACTCTCCGACCCAGGCACTAGTGTGGCAGTCTGTGCTTAGTGAGGATTATGAGCATTGGTTGGACACTGCTCCTTCCTTTGGCTACTGTCGCGGTGCTGTCTCTCAGAAGGACGAGGATCCTAAGTTTGGTCCTTGGCAAGATTTAGATACTTCCAGAAGATCTCAGAGCTGTACTAGGAAGACAAGTGGTAGAGTTTGTAGAAAAGAAATTGACTGAGGCGCAACCATGGAATCAGTCATGCCTACAGTTAGTGAATTAACTTCTATAAAATGTATTTTGTACAGCAGAAAGAGCTGGTCTTCTGAAATCCTGTAGTATATTGGTCATGATTTTAGAAAACACATGACTGTGGTAAGGATTAATCTCATGAGGCAAACTCAAGCGCAGATTTCAGGGTTTATTGTACTGTGTCTTTTTGTTGTTGTTAAGAAATCCTCCTAAATTTTGGAAGGCAAGTTCTCTGCTTCCATTGCCTTCTGAAGGTGTTTTACATTCTTTTATAAAGCAGCTCGGCAAAGTAACTGATGTTTTAGATGATACTTTTGTGGTCAATCATGACCCCATAGCAGAAAGGGGCAGTATTTTTTTTCAAAATGAAAACAACGACAGTTGTTTTATAAATAAATAAAGCAGTAGGAGGCTGTTTTAAATGTCAGATATGTAGACCCAATCTTTATAAAATTATGGATCTAAATATTTTCAGTAGCCTGAACTGTGTTTCTTTGAGGTGAGTTGTCACTTTGGAGAAGTGGCCTTTGCTTTGTGCTGAAAAGCTTATGAAAATTTTTCATGAGAGGCTGCTTTTGTCTGCAGTTGTAGCACATAATTCTCTTGAGGTATTCTGAATGTGTGTTGAAAATGTAACCTCCTTGTGACCATGTGAATATCTCAAATTTCAACTTGAAAAAGTATTTTCTTGTACAAATGTAAAAATACTAAACGTCTTGTGTTAAAAGAAAGAAAAAAAAAAAGAAAAAATAATTCACCATGTGTTATTTTTTATTCTAATACTGTTTATATTATCTTGAGACTTCTGTCTGCTTGGAGCTAGCAATACTGCAGCAAGTAAAGACTGCTCCAGGTAAAAAAAAAATTGGCTAATCAGTGCATACCACAGGAATAAATGGTGCATTTTGACCTATTGTAAGATTTTGATTTAGGGCTGCAACAATGAAAAACCAGTGAAATGTCCTCTTGCAGAAGCTGACGCTAATTTTGCCATGCTTGAGGAAATAGTTTCTAAACAAATTGTAATATGTTGAAAATCAAAGAAAATAACTAATTACTTTCTAGCTGAATTTTTTGCATTTTTAGAGTCTTTATGGCTGTACAGATTATATTCTTTTGATGTTACCTATGAAGGATAAGAAGAATGTCATAGTAATTCAGCTGTTTAATGAAAAGTAGGCATCTTGTCTAATCTGTAGTCAATATAGAGAGATGCCTCCAGATGAAGAGACACCTTATGTATCTGTTTTAAGGTGATGAATTGTTATGTAGAGCTACTTACATTGTACATTGACTGTACAGGAGGCCCAGGCAAGGAACTCGGGCAAGACACTGAGCTTTTTGACAGACAACTGACAGTGATGCCCGTTTTGACAAGAACTAGTAATCATAAGGTGCTGAGGCACACTAGAACATGGGCATCCTGAGGAAGGACAAAGCCAGAAAAAGAGCTGGTAAATCCACAGGTAAATTCCCATCTTCTCAATAGCAAGGCTGTCTCTGAGGCACAGAGAGGGTAGAAGCCACTTTTACTCTGGACATCAAGGTAGCTATGGGGTCTTTGGCAAACATTGTGGAGTTTGATTGTTGCTTTGGGTTGTAGAGGTGAGATCTGACCATGTATTGTCACCAGCCTCAGGCTGGTGTATTTCCTCAGTCAGTGAAAATCATGTACAGCAAATGACAACATAATAATTAGGAATGTGAATGATGCCTCTGAAAACTGACAGTGATTAATGTGGTTTCAGATAATCCTCAGTGTGATGCTCTTGTGATGCTCTGCAGACAGAAAAAGCAGCAGTTGGTTGAAAGAATTAAGTAGAATGCCCAGGAAAGCCAGACTCATGATTTCCATCAACTTGAGCAGAATTAGGGTCAAGATCGCTTCTGTTTGCATCCTGATACTGTGCTACTGTATTAAATCATGGTCAGAAACTTCCATGGAAATATGTTGCTTGTTTGGAGTTTGCTTAAGCAAAGAGTTCACTTAAGTTTTTACTCTGATCCATCTTCAGACCTTTATGCTTGCAGCTTACTTGTTGAGAGATGTAGTGAATGGAGAAAACTGTCCTTTCCTGTTCCTGTTGTGACTTGCAGGAGCATGCTATCTGAATCAATAGCTTGTTCCATTCTGATTTATCCGGGTGTCTTCTGCTTTTATCACATACCATTATGAACCCCACATTATCAAAACAGAGCAAGGAACTGGACAGAGTTAGGAAAACACAAGAGGGAATATCAAGGACAGGACAACATGTCTGACAAAAATTGCATGGCATGAAGGAGGAAAGACTGGAGGGAATAGGACATTATGGCAGCCAAGGAATATCGAAGACATTTAAGAAGAATGCAAAAAAATGCAGTGTGGCATCTTCTGTATACTAAGTTATATTTTCAGAAGTGCAGAGTTTTACCTGACTGTAAGGGAAATTTGATAAAAGTATGAGGAATGTGCTGCCTAAAGAATGGAGGAAAAGCTCCTTCCACCTGGGAGTCTGGGAATTGCAGAGGGTAAAACATACTGTCAATGACGAGCTCTCATGTCCAAGAGGTTGGCTGATGTTCTCTGTTCTTAAATGTTCTAACTTATGTTCTACAGATCCTGTGCTTCTTGAGTTAGTCAAATCCTTTCCAGCTTACAGATTTCACCAGTTGCATTGAAACCCTTTAGATACGTGGGATAGGTAGTATTTACCTGCACGTTCTTGACTATTTTAAGTTTTTAAGGACATGGTTCCACATTTGATGGTCTTGTGTAGAAAAGAAGCTTTAGAATACTAATGCTTGGTGTAAATAATTCTTTTTTGTAAATGTTTTGCAAGTATATGACTCAAAACCAGCCAATTAATTTGTATTTCATTAGAAACAGGAACATTTCAATAGAAAACTACACCAGCAAAATGCTTATCAATCAGCAATTGCAAGTGAATACTTTAAAAAATGTTTAGCATTAGACTTTTACAGCAATAGTTTTTTTTTTTTTCCTCTGGGATAACAGCAAATTTAGGGGTAAAAAAACTTATTTTGAGGTCCTAATACATACTCAGCAATCTAATTTTGAGTGATCTTTATTTTTAATTCCAGTTGAAAAACTTAAAAATTAGCAGCATGGCTTAGATACATATATCTATTTACCTTTCTTTCTGGTTGTTGATTTCTTAATTTTTTTTTACCTAAGTGTGCAGCTACTTTTTTTTTTTTGCTTAATGGGTTTTTTTCTGGTGATTTGGGCAACTATAGTACAGGCTCTAGAGGCACTTACTTTCTGCCTAAACCAAAACAAGAAAGTGACATAGATCTTTCGATGCTGATCACATTTTACAAGTGTACAATTCTAGCAAGCATGATGTATCTTTTTTCAAAACCAAAAAATATTCCAGGTTTCATAGTTGACTAGTACAAGCAGAAATTGGTAGCTAATTAAGATTAATGGAAAAGCCCATGAGCCTTATAGAAAAAAAATAAAGGATAAACAGATAATGAAGACCTCTCCATGATTTGGAAGCACTTTTTAGATATGAGAAACTTCGATTAAAAAAAACATTAAAAATTTACCAAATATTGCCTAATTCTGTGAGTTGATTTTGCAGATTTTTTTGTTGTATCAAGTAGAGCCATCAGCAAGTGGTTTATTTAAATTCAGAGCACTTTTCCAGCAAGACTAAGTTGACAGAATAACAGAATAAGGCCCTGTAGTATGTGCCTGCAGAGCTCAGCTGTTTCATCCCAAGGCATTTCATAAATTTTATTCATAAAGGTTTCTTGTTGAGGCCATTATTGGTTTGAGTGCTGTTAACGGCATTGGAGTACCAGCAGATTTTTTTTTCGAAGATGACATGCTTACTAGAATTATTTGAAATAACTTTCAGATTCATTATACTCATTATTTCAACAACATACTATTGAAACAATGTGTTCAATGCCAATATTTAGGAAAACCCCCATAATTACAGCAATTGCAGAAGGAAACTTCTAATCTGCAGAGCTTCATTCTTATAATTATAGGGAGAGTTTTGCATAATATAGCTAAGCTACACATGTAAAATAACCTTGTTAAATTAAAGAGCAATTACTTGGTTTATCATTGTTTGCCTTAAAAATATCACCATCTTGAAAAAAGGAAAAGAACTTGTGGGGCAGGACTTCACACACTGACTTTTTGGAGGACTGTTGTTATAAATATCACCTAAGCTCAATGGATAATCAATTAGATCTGTGCTTTCTTTGCAGCTCTTTCCAAACACTTTTTTCTCCGAGCCCCGCCATTCTACTCAGCATGCTGCGGTGGGTCCTGTCAGCACCCTGCATCCCCCACTGCTTTTCCAAGTAAGTTTTTATGCTTCATCAGTAATGCTTGAGTTATTCTGTAAACCAAAGCAGCAGGATTTAATGTGTTCTGGAAAACTAATTGGTGATGCAATGGCAGCAGCTAATTCCTTAGTAAAATCACAGCAATCCTATTCAGAGAGTTTCCAAAGATTTATCAAACTTAAGTACACTGAGCAATTGTGAGAGGTTTCTAATGGCATTGAGACACCCAGACAGAGCTAACCTAGGAAAGTGCCTTGTTTTCAGTTTGCTAGAAACAATTCTTTAAAATCAGTAACTCTTTTAAAAATCAGTGTCAATAAGCATTTGCAAATAAGAAAAGAGCTGGAGGATGGTAAAATGTGTGCTGCATCTTATCTTTGTTAGGGGTAAAATATGGTTCAGGAAGCCTTAAAATTATTTAAATACAACAATCATTCTTTTTGTAGCAGCCAAATGTGTGCACGTTTAATTCGTTTCTCTTTTTTAATCATGTAAAAAATTGAAGTATGTTGAAGAGAATTTTGACCAGTGTACACTCTCCATTCAGGATTAAGGACTGGAACACACTGCCATTTAATCCAAAACTAAATTTAACCTTGATTGGGAAGATTGCATACCATAGTTTAAGAACGGACAGTCATGATTTTGTGCTTATGGCTCAGGAATGCAAACAGAAGGAGCATTTCCTTTTTCTTCAAAACGGAAAAAAATAAAAGCACAAATTGCTTGTCAAATCCAAACGAAAATTGGAGCTTATACATGCTTCGGCATATACTTTTTTATCACAGTTGCATTCAAACTGTTTCTGACTAAACTGCATGCTTTTTATGAATGTTTCAGAAGGGCAGTTGCTAAGTTGAATGATTCTTGACAAGTGAGGCAGCAAATGCTGGCAGTTTAATGAGCTGCAAGTTTCTGAGCACCTCTTTAGGGGGCTGACACTTTCCCACAGAGCGTTTTACATGGCCTCGGCTCTCCCACAATGGCTGACAGCACCATGACCAATCACCACTTTCACTTTACTCATCCACACGCGACCTCACCACAATTTTTCACTGTGCAGATGAACTTTAGGAACCATTTCACATTGAAAAGGCCTGGGCAAGGGTCAGTTGCCCTTTTGTATGGCCATAAAGCAATACTCTATGTGCCAGTCTTTTCTCCTGTCTCACATTCCAAGAGATTTTCTGGACACCATTTAAAGCACTTGACTGAAAAATAAAGCAGTGAATGAAACTGACTTTTATAGACTCATTCTAGCTCATCTTCCCATATAACCCTGTCTACCTGAAAAGGGATTTAGTGGATGAGCTGAGTGTATACAGGGACTTGCTGAATACATAGGCCCATTATCAACTGTGGGGATTGTTTATTAAGCAGGACTGATACACTACTATTTTGGAAGTGACCTATTAATTGTCCATTTAACTAGAATGTATTGAATTCTAATGAAAAAATGGAAACCATGACTAAAGCTTTTACTTGCTCCTTCAAGGTGGTCTCTGCCATGAAGGCAAATGAAGATTGTTCCACAGATTAAGAGGACATTTATCACTGTATATTAGGATACAAAGGAAAGACTTAACAAAAATCAAACCAGCAACAGAGGAAATAGTTGGTCACATTTAGGTCAGCAGAACGCTAAACCTTCTGCTGCATGTTCAGAGTGATGAGCTGCAAACTGACATATTTAATTTTGCTGGAATTGTTGAAATGTATAAATGACTGCCTGTCCTGCTGCACTGAAAAATCCTATTGTCCACAAACTGAAATTTAGTTTTTGTGTAACAGTTGGAGTGCATTTTAGAGTATGGCTTATTTTTAAAGATATTCTCTGGGCTATTCGGTGGTAAGTTTCAGATTTTTTGGCCCATATGCTGTTTGTTAATGCTTTTGAGCATTCTGCTCATCATTAAATTTTGTTTAGATAATCTTTTAAAATCCATCACATATTGTACCTTAGAGTGTAAAGATGCCTCACTATTAAGTTAGTCTAATATAGGTGTTAAACTGGACTCTACATACTGCCTGCACAGGAATTAATTGGTGCCTCCAGGCTCCAGCAGGAGGTTGTTTCCTTGCTGATTGACTGTTAACAACCAGCCAGGCAAGACAAATTTTAAGGGGTCACATAATTTGGCGTCCTCTGTCCTTGGCTGACAACTCCATTGTGGAACAGAGGCTGGGAGGCAAGGACCAGCCCTGTTACGCCTCTTCCCATGCTGGTGTCTCTCATCCCACAGTGGGGATGAGAGAAGGTACCAGTTCTGCTGCTGCCAGGCTTTACCTTCCAGTAAACCTTAGAATGGCTGACAATTCAGCAGAAATTACTCGAAGGCTACCTGGAAAAAGGTACCTAAATTCACTAAGTTTGAGCAAGAAAGAGAAAACATGCTTGAGGAAGGAAGGCTCCCAGCTTGCCCCTAGTTTTGTGGGTGTGATTGGAGCATGCTGTGGGGGTTATGAAGGGGCTCTGCAGTCCCCAGAGAGATATCAACCTGGCTTGCCTTTTGTGGAAACCTCCATTGTGATATTTTGACTTTTGTTCTGCAGATTGTTTATTTTGGTTTGGATGAAGTCTGACTGTGTATCACAGTGTAATAAATAGCAAGACATTAACTAGTAGGTTACGATGTTTGTATCTGGTCTTAGATATAATTTTGAAAATTGAAATACATCTGTATAAATTAAAGATTATTTATACTGTAACATTGTAAATCATAATTATTTTTTACCACACACTGCTATGAGGGACAAACATAAAGATCTTGATTTCTTGACATGAAAAGTTCAAGAAAAGAATTGGCAGAATGCAATGGCCTCTAACTCAGTAATGTTTCACAGGGCTAGTCTTATTTTAGGGAATAATCATTGTACACTTGCTCAGCTTCTGGTACTCTCCTATACTGGTCAGAGCTGGACTCAGGATGCAGGGGTAGTGTATGTAATGTCAAACCAGTAACATATGGCTACAAAAGTATTTAGTCAACTTTGCAAGACATACAGATATACACTTCAGTTTCTCATCATTATACTACAATATCCTCAGTATACGTGTGTTTGTTTTTCTGTGGGTGTTTAAAGCTACACATACTCGTGTATATATATGTATAATATATAGCAGTTGAAATGTGGTGTAGCCCCAAGGAAGTTTGTGAAAGCTGCATCTGGATTTCATTAGTATTTTCAAGAGCACTATATCAATTGAAAAAATGCATTTAATTCCCCCCCACCCCATCACAGCTAACAGAATAGATAGACTTTTTCACAAAAAACTGTTTAGTATTTTAGAGAATCTTTCAGGCAGAATTTACCTTTAGCTTTGATATGAAAATGATCAAATCCTTTGTAGGAATTGAGCAGCCACACACCTTTGCAGCTGCTGTAACTATAAGCTGGGAGGGCATTCTAGGCCCATGAACATGAGAAGGTGGACAACAGGAGGGCAGCTTGCATCTGAATTGCCACTCCTACAGCAAGATTGTAGGTGTCAGTGGCTGTACAGCCATGGCACAGGTTTCTGAGCCGAAGTGCAGCTGTTCCCTCGCCTTCTTGCATCTTCAATTATCACGTGCTGTGCTTGATGATAAGCCCTATTCAACTGGTCCCTGCTCCTGCTTCCTGTGTGAGTATTTGAGGAAGCTGAGAGCACTGGAAGCCTATGAAGCTTCATCAAGGACTGCTTCTCATATACCATATCTTTCTAGAGGAGAGGAAGCATGGGACAGCACTATGGCTTTAAGTTTTATTGGGTGTGAGGAACACGAGAGATTTATCTTGGGGTTTCTGTGCTCTTTGTGTGAACACTTTTACTTCTTCACTGCAGCTCTGTCTGCCAGCTTTGAGGCTGTTTTCCAGGCAGGGCTCCCTCTAGGCATGCATTGAGGGGATGTGATTGGATTCACTGAAAAATACCCTCCCAGGACTTGCTATGAGGTGTCAAAGGATTAGAAATCAGGCTGAAAGGAGTAAGTCCAAGTACTCTCCAAATCCTCTAATAAAGAAATTGCTGCAATTTCCAGAATAACTAAGTGAATGACCAGGGATTTAAAAAAAAAGAGGAAAGCCTACTTAGTTTCTTTGAATCAATATTACAGACCACTTTTGTCTAATTTTACATTGCACACAAGGAATAAATAAACTCGTAGGAAAACTTGTTGCAGTTTACTCAATGGTGATGACAGGCAAAGAAAAGTGGAGTTCGTCCGTGACTGTATTTGAATTTTGCAGTAGCATGGGCTCTGTCCTAATATTCCTCTATGAAGTCATCTGATTTACTTTGTACCATGTCAAGGGGAGACTCCTGACTACTGACAACACTTCTAGATCCAAGTGAGGATTTAATCCTTAATGAACATGACTGAAACATTACAACACGCTTAAAATACCAAAAAATCAAAAGTGGGATTAAGAGTCTGCAAGCATTATAATGAACAGCACTTAATATTTCTCTGATATGTGCTAGGTGTTATGGGAAACTCTCATCTATTTCCACTAGGGGAGGAAAGTGTGCTGCCTCTTCTGACCCAGGAGTCTAACTCCAAATCCCGGAGAGGCATATTAAGAAGAGCTGTCTTTTCTGAAGACCAGAGGAAAGCTTTGGAGAAAATGTTCCAGAAGCAGAAGTATATTAGTAAAACAGACAGGAAGAAACTGGCCCTTAACCTGGGTCTAAAGGAGTCTCAGGTAAGGAATGTCCTTTTGGGGAAAAATCTTTAAAATGGTTTGAAGCAGGAAAATTGAACAGTGCAGGGGCAGCCCTGAGCTCTTTTACCTATAAAGACCTCAGTAAATCAATGGCAGTTTAAACCATGGAATACTCGAGCAGTTTCCTGGTTTATTTTCTGTATCTATACTTTCAAAAATTGATTGCTCCATTTTCACACAAAGAAACATGACCTCTCCATTTCATTTCCAACTTCCTTTTTTTGCTGTCTGACAGAACCCCCTTGGAAACCTAGGAGTAGAGAAATATGCTCCATCCCACTTCTCTAAAGGCAGTGGAAAAAACATGAGAGCATAGATCATTCCTTCATTCCACTGAGCGCCCTTTGCACTCACAGATGAACAACTAGGGACAAGGCAGTCAACAGCACTTCCTCTGGAACTGTTCTGCCCTGAGAGATACGCAGCCATTCCTATGGAAAGACACTTGACTGCACAAAGAGATTTTCAGAACTGAGAGATACCATAGGAAGGAAAATTTTGCAGGGTGACCTTCTAAACCACTCCCACTTTACTTACCAGTTCACATTTCATGGGATGTTTTGCATGAGTCTGAGTTGGTCTACTGCAGGATTTCAGAGTTTAGCTGAGGGGCTAATGCCTTCAGTGAGCTCTTCTAACTGAACAGCTACATTAACAGTGGTGCTGAGCAGCAGTAGCCCAATCTGGAATCTTGAGGGCCTCAGCTATCTGCAGATAAAAACAAACGAAAAGTGCCTGGCTTGAAGAACACAAAATCTGAAAGAAACTGGAAAAAAAAAAAGTTTGTGAGGGAATGTAACAGCATAAAATGAACATGATAGTTGCTGACAGGTGGGATTTTGAAGGTGCTGGAGTAGATGCAGCCCTCTAGATTGCAGCTGAAATACTGAGAGGTGACAGTACAGTTCTGTTTCTTTGCATGCAGTAGGGGTGAAAGTGCTTAAGATATGTGTGCAGAAGCTGTCTGGGGGACAGAAAGCCTGGGAATGGTGATGAGAGCTCTCATCATCTGTATCTTGGAGATTTTCAGAACTTGAAAAGGCTCTCAACAATTTGATCTAACTTTGCAGTTGGCTCCAGTTTGCACAGGAGGTTTGATCTGGTGGTCTGTGGTGGTTCCTTGCAACCTGATGACTCTGACACCGTTGCAAGCACCGCAACAGCGAACAAAAACAAGCAGAGTGTGGTGTTTCTCAGTGTGATGTACGGAACTGTAATCTCTGCAGGAAAACTATTTCCATGGAAATGTGCAATTGCACTCACCAGTGTGCTGCCTAAAAAAATTTCCAAAATGTAGGCAAATTCCTAATACTGCAGTTATTTCCTCATGATTATTATCTCTACTCTTGTTATTCAAGAGAGCCTGGGTTGTAAAAAATAATGTAGTGATACATAGATAACATCTACTACTACAAGAATATAATTTCATGATAGTGACAGACGAGATGATATTCATCTCTTTTTTTATTCCCCTCATGAAAGGAAGAGAAGTTGATGTTAAGGTTACTGCTTTAATTTTCTGACCAGTTGTGCTGAAGGAACAGTACCTGTCATCCAAGACAGTAATTCTCAAACCTTTGAAACCATAGTCCCTTTGTCTTCATATCAAGTATCTGGATTCTAGACCTAAATGCAAATGTTTAAGGGAAAAGAGAACACAATCTGAATAACTGTATTGATCACCCACACCTTTCTTCTCTTCATGCAAAACCAGTTCCTGGTTGTATATTCCCCCAAGCTTTCCCCAGAATTTCATAAATGCCTTTGAATGCTTGTGTTTAAGAGTTGCAACTCAAAGTTTTTGAGAAGCTGATTTTATCTCAAAATCACATGGGTTCTAGGCAACTCCTGGAAAACTAGTCAGGCAGACAAAATGTCTTTAAATCCTCAATCCCATGTCCTATGTCACAAAACACTTTTCAAAGCTGTATGGCCAAGCTGATTTTAGCTATGTTTGTGAAAGGGACAGTCATGCTTCTCAGAGCCTCTGTTTAATAGAGGCCTTCTCACTACCAGTAATATCATTTAGTTTTCTTAATGAAGATACTGATTTTCTCTGGGAGTTCTCTTCTGTCCAGAAGGATGTTGCTGTAGGAAACTCTTCTATCCCTAGCTATTGGACTGTCCACTTTCCAGTCCAAGCTAAGTAATCACCTGTTGTAGGTGGGGAAAGTCAAGGAAAATGTTCCAGGTGTTGTAAATAGTGATGGGAAAATCCTCAGATAATGTCAGTCAGCTGGGTTCACTGGATCTCTCCTGTAAAAAGGAATAAGGAAGGAATGTGAAACTAAGAGGATGGAAAGAAAAAAACCCACTTGTTAGGGCAAAGTTGTTTAAAGCAAGGAATGATAATAAACTCTCATTAACTTGCAAACAGGTGAAAATTTGGTTTCAGAATCGAAGGATGAAATGGCGAAACTCCAAAGAAAAAGAAGTGCTTTCTAACAGGTGCCTC
Organism: Nicator chloris; assembly: GCA_013400495.1. Lineage (NCBI taxonomy): Eukaryota > Metazoa > Chordata > Aves > Passeriformes > Pycnonotidae > Nicator > Nicator chloris. The sequence goes on along the minus strand of WAAE01005390.1, from coordinate 77,783 downwards.
CAAGAAGAAGGTCTTCAGGAGAACTACCTCTCACGATCCACCATGAATTTTACCTCCCCATGCCCATCTCTGTGGGAAATGTCTGAAGAGCGAGCAAGTCCAAGGTGGAGGGAGCATTCTCCAGGAAATTCTGAAAGACTGACTAGTACACAACCACCTCCAAGAGCAAATTCATTGCAGAGCCCACTCTATTTGTATCCTGACCAAGACACTGCAAGCAAGGCATCATCAAGTGTAAGGGAGTAGGAGCAGTTTGTAGATGGAGTGGGAGATCACATGCTTCAAATGAGCAGTCTTTTAAGATTAACAATATTTGAACATTGTAAAGCTAACTAGTTTATGCTTCAAAAATATGCTAAAGTCTAACACCATTAAAATTAAAAACAACTAATGCCTTAAGAAGTATTCTTCAATATTCGGTCTTTTCTTGTGTCTTTTCCAGTCTTGTACTGACTTTAAAAGTAAAATAGGAACTGATGGTAAGTAAAATGAAGTGAAGAGCATGAAGCTGAATTTGTGCTCTGATTTATACATCTGGACTGCATGTGATGCTCGTTAAAAACACACTAATAGAGAATCACTTCTATCTCTCATTGTAGTCAGACCAATTAATTTCTTCTGTGCATGAGGTAAGAACTCTGTTTCTCTTCAGACAGTAAGTGGTTTTAGGTTCTTTTAGAAATTCATTAAATAACACAATAGATTCATATGGACAAATAGAAGCATTTTTGTTGTGTTTTCTCCATCTCCATCACGTGTCAGTATTCAATTAACTTTAAATAGTATGGTCACAGGTCAACTGATAACCTCAGTAAAGTATGCAATATTAAAAGGCAACCAGCCTACTCTATAAAATGTTCCGTGTTTAAGTAACTCTGATGAGACTGTGTACTGGAAAGTGCAAATCATTGACGTGTCTTTTTTTTGTCCATGCATGAATCTACTAGCATTCTTAGCTCTGAATTGCAGTGTCTTTCTTTGGTTGTTGGTAGAATCTTTTGTATTTCAAAACTGTAATGATAGTGTGCAGAATTGTGGCCAAAATGCACTAAGCAACAGACCCATAAGTGCAAAAATTGCTACTACAGCCAGTTCAGAAAATTCGTTATGGAGATTACATACCATAGTGGCATTATTCCTGCCTTACTGCTGTTTAAACTGGTGCCAGTAGGGACACGTTAGCATATATCTGTATCAAAGACAGGACAGTACTCTGTGTATTACAAGTAGCTTCAAAACTATTAAAGCTACTCAGAGTTATTTGCTTGCTTAATCCAATTTAAGGAGATCAGTCTATGAATTTAGGTCTATCTTTGTTTTATTTGCAAATCTTTATAGCTCAAAATGGGAGCATAACATTCATTTTCTTTTTCATACATTTATGGATGCCTTTGTTGAGAAGAGTGACTAAAGATATTTTATGTTACAGGCAAAACCTTTTGGAGAACATTATGGTTCTATAGGGACTATTTTCTTCCTGGCATTCATACATTTTATAGGCAAAAGATTATGATAATCTAGTCTGGATTTTCTTACCATATATGCCTTGAATGTTTCTGCTAATTCTTGCCTTGAGCTCCACATCTTTCGAACTATATTGTACATCTTTCAAAAAGCCATGCAATTGTTGTGGAGTAAACTATTATTTAATGTTTTACCTTTTGATAGATGATTTACTATTCCGCTTGTTACATTGGGACGTGAACTTTAGATACATTTGCAGCTAAAAAACTTGAGATTTGCATTGATGATGCTTGTATCATAACATTTATGCAAGATCAGGTGAGTTTTGTATCTTGCCTTGTGCATGCCCTGCCTTCTCAGTGGCCAAATATGCAATCCTAGTCTTGCATTGTGTGGCATTCCTTGCATGTGATTTCCTCTGCTTGATTTAAAGAAAAAAAAACCAACAAATTACAGAAGAATTAATAAGAATTACCTCTTTCTGCATTTACGAATCTTCATTAGTGTAAGCCGCCTCAATACCTACCCTCAGAAGGCTCTTGAACATGTGTTATATACTGGTCAGTAATGAGAGGAGTTTATTCCTGTCTTGCAATTGAAATCCCGGAATCAACTCAGATTCTGCGAGAAACCTTTGAGTGGGAGGACAGATTGTGTACACATGGGGATGAATTTGGTGTTGAAGTCCTGCCCTGTTTGACCAGCTTCTGCCTGAAGGACCAGCAAGGGTTAGTAGCCCAGATAGTTGTGAAATGGCATTGCAGGTATTTCCAGAGTACCATCAGATGATCAGGTGGTGGCATATATGCATGCATATTTTCATCAGCGTTTCCCATTTTGGAGGAAGTCTTTATGGTGGGGGTTTTTTAATCTCACCTTTAATGGAAAGGGAGCCTTCCCAGCCGTTCATATTCTTTTAATGCAAGTCAGTGAAGTGTCAGTGTTAGAAGCCACACTTTTAGGGATGGGAGATGTGATTCAGAATGCTCCTTGGGAAATTCTTCCAGTTCATGGTGTTGCAAGCACAAAATGTGAACTACTGTCAAAACTGTGAGCTGATATGCTGAACAGAATACATCTGAAGGCTGTCTCACTGAGGCAAAGATCAAGCAAGGCTCATAGAGAATTGGTTTCACAGTTGTAATATTACAGGTGTTTTAAATTCAACAAGTTCTGGTTTCACTGTAGCCTGTAAAAACTTAAACCATTTCAAGGTTCTCTGAATCTCATAACACCTCCTATCAGCATTCTTAGTACACAGCTAGAATAAATTTTCAGGATGCCAGATAAAACATTCTTTACCTGGAAATGCTGATCAAGCTTTTTAAAAAGTATACATGCAAATCTTGAATGATATCTGAAATAGCCTGATTCAATTAAGATTTAGGCCCATGAAACATACAACCTTGATTCCTATGATTTTGTGCTGTATAAAGGAGAAGTTTCCCTTCAGTCTATACTGTGAAAACTTGGTAAATGAGAAACAGTACCCTGTACAAATACAAAATTATATTTATAGTGCCAATCGTTTCTTTGTAAGGGATCAGGTAGTATTTTGTTACTTCAAATATGATATGCATACTAGTTTTAGAAAGAACAAGGAGAGCACAAGTATGCAAAATGCCCAGCAAATATTTTAACTGCTTTGTAAGAGACAGTGCAGAGGTGAAAGGTGTGGTGCAGCTGGTATAAGGGAGTGACATGATAGATACCAGTGACACCTAGGTTAAAACCAGCAATGTGCTGCTTGGACTTCAAAGATTTGACCTGATGGATGATCTTGCAGCATGGTTGTAGGGCATCTGAGGTATTTCCTGTATGTGGCATTTTGAGACTGTAGTTACTGCCTGCGGAGTATTGTGAAGGACATTTATTGGCTTCCTGGGACTGAGGAGAGCTCGGCTACCTCAAATTGCAAACCACAGTTAAAAACCTCATCTCTTCAGAGGCTGCATGCATAGCAGATACTTATACTCGCTGGGCACTTCTCTGTTTGTTCTGGCAACTTATCAATGCTAATGTAATACAGAATGCAACAAGAAAAGGGAGGAAAGGCTGAGGCTCAGTACTCGCTTTGTTAACCAAGCTGCAGACTTCCATGTTCTCAGGCTGTGCTGCTGACACAGATCTCTCTGCCCAACCCAGCAGCCTCAGGAACAGAAGTTGTTTTTGTTATCCCATCTATTGAAAATCCTCCATATGGCTCTGAATGTGGCTCTGAAAGTATGGTCTTAAAGTCAGGTAGAGGAGCTTCCCAGATACCTAGATTTCCTTCTAGGCTTGGCTCTTGGACTTTTAAAATGTACCACAATGCAGATTTTTGCAGTCTGTATTGGGCACAGCCACAGTCGTGTTTTACTTCATGTGAATGACTGTGGGCTTGTGAACATGAGAGGCCAGCTAGCTCCTCCATGGACCTCATATAACATTGTTAAAAGCTGGATTTGCTGACCACAGCTGTGTCAGCACTTAAACTTTGGGTTGTACAGTACAGATTTACAGTGTAAAAATATTTTCTGAAAGTTATCTTGTTCTTATAGATATTTTGCCAAACAGGAAATAAGTGTTATGATCGGCTGAGGAGAACAGGGCTGCTTTAAGGTACAAAACTGCATTAACTTCAGTGTCAGAACAGTAGTACAAAGGTCAAATGTCACTCCTGAGCTGCAGTAATACATCAGATTTGTTTTATCTGCTGTGATTTACTAGTACTCAGTTTTAAATACCAGTTGCCATCACTGTAGTCACACAGCTCCTCTGACGAATGTATGTTCTGCAGTCAAAAGACATAAATTAAGTACATTTTCATGCTTCAGCACCCATTATCAACTACTGATTTTCACATAATAGAAAGCTAGATAGCTGTAAATCCAGTGCCTTTAGAAAGGAACAGAGAGGAATTAGGGTCCAGTTAACTTCAGACTCAGCTTTGAACCACAGGGAGACCAAAAAGCCCCTACAGAGGAAAGTTCCCAGTGGATGAAATTGTCATGGACTGAGGAAGTGTTTAAATGACTGTGCTTCTAAGCTGTGTACCTGGTCACTGCTGCTCACCTTTACTGTAAGGTAAACTGGGGTAGTTAAACCTGGGTCTGAAATGCTCCCATGCAGACTTACACCAAAATCCATGGCCAGGAAATGGCAACTTGTTGTTTTTATATTGGCTGAAATTCTGAGCACTGAAGCTGGGCATGGTGGACAAGGGATGTCAGAAGGTAACACCTCTATAGGGGTCTTCCAGTGCTTGCTAAAGCACACAGAAAGGCCACTTTTTATAAGCATCCAACCCTTGAGGAATTATTCAGTTTTTCCAAATAATTTTTATTTACAGGTCAGTATTTGAATGCAGGTAGCTGAACATGGATGTATATTGTGCAAAGAAGACTGTTTCAATTTGTTTCTGTTTTGCTATCTTATGGGTTTAGATAAGAGCTAAACTACTACTTGATCTACCATGGAAACCTCACCACATACAAGATTCAGTCTAAATTTAAGATACACTATTAAAACCATTTAGTGCATTATGAAAGAATGAAATGAATTTTCAGTCACTGGGACTGTCTCTGTTGTATCCTTCATTCTGAAAAAAATGGAAACATTATGATGAGGAAATCTCTGATATGCAAAAGCCAGTTTTAATAATTAAAAAAAAATAATTGGACTATACAAAAATGCCAGTAATCTGCAATTATTCCTGCAATGCTTCATGGAATAAGGTCTGAAGAACAACAGAGATGGTTTTAATTCTTAAATTTACTTGGTTGACAAGAAAGTTTAATGGAAACAGATTGTTTCACAAATGGAAATTATACCATTACTTCCCTATTTTGTTGCGCATGATACCAGTGCTTAACTGGAAGCTAATCCTGATTTTCTGATTTTCCATTAATTTACAGGATTGCTTCTCCTAAATTAATACTCTAATATTAAAGTGATGGATTCTCAAACTCCGAAGCATTTGAGAGTAGCACACGATTTTACATTATCTAATTCTCCTAACCAGTTACGCTACTGTCTTGGAGGAAATCATGCAGGAGATGAAGTATTGCCCTGTGCAGAAAGAACCATCTCTGTATTTCTGTTTGAGGCATCGGTGGCCACAGAGAAAAGCATGCCCTTTTCAGCCCCCTGCTCAGTTGTTTCCTCAATCGCAAGAGGAACTAAGGCAATGCTGGCAGTATAGGAAGGCTCTTGTTTTACCAACATGCCCCGCTTCAGCCAAAGGCAAAACTGAAATATAACACTAATGAGGATGAATCACTGTGGATAACAGTTCAGTGCACTGTTGTTCCTCGTGTGCCACCCACTATCTCATTTTCTCTGTTTTCACATTTCTGGACAGCAAAACGTTCCCAGGGTTTAGCACTTTGGCAGAGATGAGAGTTTTTGTATGACCTCCTCCATTTGCGGGGTTTTCCATCTGACCCTCAGCTGCACCCCTTGGGAGGTCCTGCCAGCTGCGACTACGGCTGATTTCTGAGTCACCTTGCGAATCGCTTGCAATTACTTGCCACCATGGGGGCCACGGCCACCTCCCATGGGAACACGGCCACCTCCCACCCTGTGGCAGCGCGGGGCGCGGCGCGTCAGCCCCGTCCGCGGTGCACCGGGGACCGGGGCGGGCCACAGCCGGTCCGGAGGGAGCTTCCTGCCCTCAGCCTCTTCGACGCAGTGACCCCGCCCGTGTCTGTCACCCCTCGCCTCTGACGCAGGGGGGTTGCCGTATCTTTGCTGGTACGCGGCGGCATTACCGCTTGTCTCCTCAATGAAGGCGCAGTGGCCTCGCTGCAGCGTTAGGAAGCCAGGCGTGACCTCTCGCTGGCATGGGAGGCACACACCGCCAGCGGGCTGCTGTACTCCGGGACTGCAGCTACACCAGATGGCCGCATTAATGCTACAGCTATTAATTGCTACTACATCTTCTTCAGGTAGATGCAGGCAGTGTGGGCATCCCCCTCTGGTTCTGTGTGTTTGCTCAGAGGAGTCTTTCTTTGCTCTATTTGAAGCTTTTTGTTTCCAGGATTTCCTCAAAATCTGCCCATGAGTGCTGCTATTCCGTTATGTGTTTGTGGTCTCTTACTGCATAAGGAACTGCAGCTAGTAACTTCTTCAGGGCAAGCACAATGTAACTCATTGCCTTTCTATTATACCTGGCACAGCAGAGACCAGATGCCAGTTGTGAACCCTGACAGCTTCTAGCTGCAAAAATACAGCAGCCGTCTACCAAATAGGAGATATCTGAGGATATTTGCAATTACAGGGATGTAACTAAAATGTTGTTTCTCTGGTCTGCATAAATGCTGCTTTGACATCTATCTCTGCTAGGTTTCTCAAGCTCAAATTCAGTTTCATTATTAAATGATCATCAGCATTTTACTCCTTGTTCTTGCTTGCCGGAGCTCCTGCTACTGTCAGCAACCATCAAGATCATGGAAGGTCAAAAAAGAGTATTAAGTAGTAAAATAGTCAAGAATATTAAAGATAAATCCATGCTGATTATATCTACTTGTTCAAATATCTCAAGCTCTGAATGCAAAGAAGTTTTGTTGCATGCACAGCCAGCAGCACCACCCTGCTGCTAGGAAAATGTGATTTCCGTAAAATATCTGACAGCTTTCATATTTTTATTTGCAATGGAGTTTGTCATCATTACTGTGAAACCAAAGACCTGTGTCAGCATGTGGAATGGGAAAGAGGCTTATTGCTACTCCCTGCTCAGCCCTTAGACTGAAATGCTATGTGGATCCGAATTTTGACTTACTTTTCACAAGCTTTTTCTTTAGGCGTTTCTACTGAAATCAGTGAAGCCATTAGAGATATAAAAGAGAATTCAAAATGAATATAAATACTAGATTTTATGGGACACATATGAAAGCCCTCAGAAATCAGTAAGGAGTATGATGTGAATGTAAAAGTATGGCATAGGCCCTGCAGTTAAATTAGCTGATCAACACCAATGCCACTCTTCAGTGTTAAGCAATAGTCTGCAGGTAGGTATGTATGTAGAAATGGGGGGGAAACATTTTCTTTAGGTAAAAATATACTTTATTGATAGTATACAGGTGTACCAAGGTGTAATGACACGGTGCCGCTCTTTAACTTCCCTCACCGGGAACCTGTTCCGCTGCTCAGCGGAGGTCCTAGCACCGGCCAAGATATGGGCCACCCCCAGGCTCTAAGGAGCCTGAGTGGTGGTTCCGGGCCAAAGGCAAACCCAACAGGTCTGGAGGGAGGGTGGCCCAAGGTGGTCAGCTGTGTCGAAGAGTGCAGCGAAGGAAGGGAGAAGACTCCTCTGTTTGTGTCTCCGAGAGTAGAGTTTATTGTCTAGCTCCAATGGGGGGCGAGCAGAAAGAGCGCCGAGAGGCTCCGTGCACTGGGTTTTATTGGGGGGAGGAGTACGGGGAGGATACAGCACATGAGCCAATTAGGAAACCCCTAGGTGGAGCTAGTACAGAAGCTGACAGCTTGCCCAGCTAATAGGGAACAACCAGGGGCGGTTACATTACAGAACAGCAAATCAGCAACCGAGTGTTACAGAACTTTCTAGGAAAAAGGAAAGGGTTTACAAGAGAGTGACAATTCAAGGGGCAGGACTTGGGGTACATTCTGGAAGGAAAGGTGGGGTTTCAGGGATAACAGACGATACAAGGGGAGGAGGGAACTCAGTGACAAACCAACGAACTGTGGGGGAGAACAGGAACAAACCATTATATAAGAACTTTAAACATTTCTAAGAAAACATTAAAAAAATCTTCACCACAGTGTAACAAATTTATTCTTATTTTCGACTGTGTTATAACTATGTTTCAGCTTCCGTAAGGTTTCCACAGGGTCTCACCTGACACCCTTATCTCCAAATTGAAGAGACATGGGTTTGAGGCTTGGACTATTTGGTGGTTAAGGAATTGGCTGGTTGGATGCAGCCAGGAAATTGTGAACAGTAGTTCTTATGTCCGGATGGAGGACAGTGACAAGTGGTGTCCCTCAAGGTTCTGTCTTGGGACTGATGCTCTTCAGTATCCTCCTCAATGACACAGAGAGTGGCATGGAGTGCATCCTCAGCAAGTTTGCAGATACAAAGCTGAGCAATACAGCTGACACTACAGGAAGGGATGTCATCCAGGGGAATCTGCACAAGCATAAGAAGTGGGCCCACAAGAACCTCATGAAGACAGTCTGAGAGAGTTGGCATTGTTTAGCCTATAGAAGAGAAGGCACCAGGGAAATCTCATTGCAGCACTACATGACTTAAAGATTGATCATAAAAAAGAGGGAGAGCAGCTTTGTACATGGATAAAGAGTGATAGATAAGGGGAAATGGTTTTAAACTAAAATAGGAGAGATTTAGATTAGATGTCAGGAAGAAGTTCTTTACTCAAGGTCGAGGTGAGGCACTGGAATACATTACCCAGAGAAGTTGTGGATGGTTCATGCCTGGAAGTGTTCAAGGCCAGCTTGGGTGGTGCCCTCACCAACCTGATCTAGTGGATAGCATCCCTGCCAATGGTGGAGTGGAGGCTGGAACTCGATTTTCATTAAGGTCCCTTTCAACCCAAGCCATTCTGTAACTCTGTGTATATATCTAAACGGTGTGAATCAGCCATAGTATAGTCTGCCACAGTTTAACATGCAAGAACATTTATTTATCTAATGCTAGAGCACCCTTTTTTATCAGTGCATTAACCGATATACACATATGAGGCTTTATTTAGTATTTCATCTGCATTGGTCAACTGTGTTGGCTTCCAAAGGATTTCAGAAACACTTTCTTATTAAAATTACTGTGAAAGTGATAATTTAGAAGTTCTATTTTTTTTTTTTTAATTTCTATAAGCAACATGCTGAAGACTACTTGTCAAGGGATTACAATTTAGCAACTATTTTCTGGCATAATCCTACATTTGAGAATTTTCAAGTAGCTTTGTACTTTATTGGAATCTCTCCTAAAACAGTGAATGAAGTCAGAGTCACTCATCGTGTTTGCTTCATTACTAATTGATAAACCAATGCCTTCAGCTGATGCCATTCCATTTAATGAATTGCTGATGATCCCCATTGACTGCATCTGTATTGAAAACAGGAAAAGAAGTATGACTTGTAACTACACATACAACAAACCTTGAAAATACTAATGTAGAAGACAACTGAGGTGTCACTACATTGGGCTATGCTGCTCCAGATCTTCCAGATACTTACTGAAGGTATATGTAAAGATCCTTACATAGAATAACATTGTCTTTTTATCCTTATGATATCTCTATGACTTTTAAACTAGACTGAAATTTCTTGATACAGTAGTAAAGAATACTTCATCTGAGTTTAAGTAGAGGAATCCCTGTTTGGTAATCCTAATTTCGTCTTGGAGTATTATAGCAAATCAGTCTTGAGATTTTTTAGCCATTTATTTTAACACCTTCTGTGAAGTAAAGCTCCTAACATGAGCATCCACCAGTGCTGTTTATTTAACCTAGTGAATTCTGCAGACGGTGATCACCTCTCAGAGTAGGTGCTTCACCACAAAAGCAAGTTTAGAATTTTCCTGTTTTAACAGAAAAACACAGATGCAAAATGCATTAAATTTTGTAATTATATTTGTATGCTGTGGTATATCCATGATACAGAGAAGTCAATACTTCAAAGATTTCCCTCTTAGTAATACCTTCAAAGGTGTTTTAGAAAAAATAAAGCAGCTAAATATACCAGAAGTGTGTAGCTAGTTTAGAGTTTGCTTCAGCTACAGAATGAAGCAAAGGTCAAGATTTGAACACTTCTGAACTTTAAGGCCATTTTAACCCAGAACCACAGCTGCATTTGGATGATGTAGCCACTTTAGAGAATAGGCACACAGATTTCATTTATTCAGCCAAAACCACAGTTAATTTTAGATATAAATGCACAAAAAATGCAAAGGTCAGGACTTCTAGCTAGTAATGAGAAGATAGAAATGGAAATAACAAAGAATTTCATCCCATGATTTATATATGATCTGCCATAATTTGGAATGGAGTTTTGAAATTGTTTTGTGACTGACATCAGACTTCAACAATGCCACTGTTATCTTGAAGAACTTATCCCAGCATAAAATTATTGCCTTAGGAAGGAGCTCTTTGCATCAGACGGCAGTGATACTTGAATTACTTAGAATGTAAATCCAAATAAATCTTAAAACAATTATTAAGCATTTATCATGGTCTACCCTCATCTTCTTTACTGGTCTAGAAAACTCAAGTCATTACTGGCTCATATATGAAGCTACAAAAGGCTCTAGTCTTAGTACTCAGGTGTGTTGTTCATATATTTCATATTAGTAAAATATTGTCTCACAGATATGGATTCCTATAATGCCATCTACATATCTGCCAATCTATAACTCACATCCTCTGACAGAAAGATGACTGTATCTGTAACAAAGTCCTCTTTTGCTGAACAAGAGCCTCCAAGCCCAAGTGGGAGCAGACATTGCCCCCTCCCTGAAGTCACCCATCCCACATAACTGGTATAAGTGAAAGCTACATGGAAAATCTTGCCTTTTCTGTTACTTTCTCAACTCCAGTCTTCAGCTCATGTACCATATTGCTGATTTGCTTAGCTTTGCTAAGGCTGTCATCAGGTAGCTGTTGATGGTGCTCAATATGCTGGTTAAAGTGGGAAAGTGGTTCTTTCCAGGCTTGCAAAAGTTTCAGTATCAGGTGAGTTAGTTCTTCTCTCTTATAAATTGAAACAGTAGAGAATGTCTCTGTTACACTGAAGCAGATCACATGAATACTCTTAGTCTCATTTTGAAATCTCAGAGGGATTAAGATTTACATCTACAATTCACTACTTAAACACCACTCTATCTCTGGTCATTTGTATATATAGAATAACACCTAGAAGTTGTTTTTGTCATGTTTTCAGCTAACATGAGCAGGGCCTCATCTCCCATTGCTGTTCCAGGGCACCTTCTAGAAGGACATCCTGGGGGAAGATCCTTGCTCCACCACAACCAAAACCCAAAATGTTAACATTTGTCTTTCTCCTAGAGACAAAATTTTCTCCCACTGGTGTATCCCCAACATCACAATTTACTTTTTCTCTGTATGAACAAATTCTTCCTGCTCTTCTCTGAATTAATGACAGTTTTCTCTTTGCCACCACAATGGTGATATATACAAATTTGCTGCTCTTTTCCCCTTACCTAACTACTGATTCATAGATGACTGTTGTTTCTTTCTCCTGATTGCTTTCTGTACTTTGCAGTGATACTGATTAATTTAACTTCTTTGCCACAAACACAAGTTTCTAAGTTTCTGTTCCACAGAATTTGCCTCAACAAAATCAAAGGATGTCTGTCAGTAATTCTGACGAAGTGCTACTGCAATATCCTTATTCTAACTAGTATCTATGATCCAAGCATTGGCAACCACATACAGATTTAAAATTCAACTAATTTAATTCATATGCAATACCTGTGATGTGCACCAGTTTGGGGTCAAAAAACTCTTTCATCCAGGTTGTTGATGAAGCTCCAGAAGCATTAAAACCTCTCTGCCTATCTCCTGCCCGACTGGAGTGGGGGACTATTACAGCATAATGAATGCGACGTTTTGGGGTTCTGACAGGACAGGAGGTATATTCCCCTCTCTCCATGGGGTGGAGAAAGAAGGCAGTGTGACCCACAGAGTCCCCTTCCCGTCCCCTAAGCCTCGCGGTAGCCCCTTCTGCCCTGTCTCGGCCCGCCGTCGCCGCCGTTGCCCTTACCGGGATTTTTTGGGCGTATTCTTTGCCGTTGGGGGTCAGCATCCCCGAAGTGTGGCACTTCGGAGCGGGCTTTCCCAGTTCGTTGTCACGGGGAGGAAAGTGTTTTTCCTACGGGGGAAGAACACCTGGACGTACACCGAGACCACCACCACCCCCCTACATCCCCTCTTTTCCCCTATCCCACCCGTCAGCAGCCGCTCTCAGGGAGGCGCAGCCCAGCTCCGCGGCGGCGGGGCCGGCCTGGCACTCACTAGCTCGGCATAGAGCGCCGTGGAGAGACTGTGGATCCTGCCCGAGTGCCGGATCACCCGGTCGAAGAGATCGGCCACGGTCAGGGGGTGACAGCCGGCGTCCCCCGGAGCGCAGGCCAGCAGCCACAGCAGCGCCAGCGCTGCAACCGCACCTGCGGAGAGGGCGGCGGCGTCGGGGCGCGGAGTGTCGGGGTGTGCCCCCGCCCGGCCCGCCCCCTCACCTGCTCGCCCCGCCGCCCGGGCGAGGGCCACGGCCATGGCGCTGCGGAGCCCGTGCCCGGCGCGGAGCGGCTGCGATCGGCCGACGATGGCCCCGCGTCTCCTATTTATACCGGGATCTCATGGTGATGACGGGTGTCTCCCCTGACGTGCACAGCCCGCGGCCACCGTGAGCCAGCCCGCCCGGAGCGGGGCTCAAGGCTTCGGCGGGCGAACGGGAGCGTCCCTCGCACCGACGGGACCGACTGTCCTCGGCAACCCAGCGGACCCGGCAGAAATGGATCTCCCGGGCTCGGTGGTGGGGCTGCTACCAACCCCCCAGCCGCCCGCCCTTCATAGCCCTCCCCTGGGCAGGGCGGGGGGCGGCTCTGGCCGTCCGCACAGAATTGGCGTGGTCAGGTCCGTCCCGTCCCAACGCGCCCACGGCCGTCCGAGGGGGTAAGGGTGGGAAAAGGAGACCACGAAAATAAATTGCCTGTGTGGGTGGTAATGGCGTTTACAAAAGGACAGAAATGGGAAAAATGAGGGGTAGGAGAGAAGCCGGTCTGATGACCCTGACCTGATTCATCTCCGCCATCTCTTCAAATCACACTGTTAAGATCAGATCTGCCTTTCCTGCTCCATTGCAGGTGATGAGAGGTAAGACTGCTGAAGATGTAATAGCTGGTGACTGCATGTTTGGTGGTGCAAATATACCTCAGGATGATTGGTCCCACGAGGGTAAATGCTCAGGGAGTAGCGCAGCAAAGGACTTAGATCAGGATCCCTAAAAGGGTGCAAGTCCTGTGGACATGGTTGATGTCCTCTATTTTGTGGCATGAGACCCTGAGCAACCCTCAGAACATGTAACAAAAGTTGAGATGGTGGTCATGAGGAAAATTAGTTGACTCTGCCCTTCTTACTGGGGTTTTTCACTGCCTAGGGAAAAGCCTACTTAGAAATGAGGATACATGTGACATGAAATTGTTATCTTTTCTCCCCAGCCATTATGCTGGGGTTATGTATATGTTTTCTAGCCCCTGAAATCTCATTTCATTCATGGAAAATGGAAGGAATATACCTCTGCCAGAATGATGAAGGTCATCCCTCCCCCACCTTTTAAGGGCAGCTGTGTGACTAGAACTCATTCCGGAGGTAGAAGACATGAGTTTGACTAGTTCTTGGCCAAGGTGAAATGGAACTCTGTCACCTATACTCTGTGTGGATACTAAAAAACACTCACAGAAAACAAGTAGAGGTAGCTACTTCTCTAGCCAGATCTTAAAATAATTGTCTGCCACTGCTTCTGCATAAAGTTGAGGCATTTCCAAAGGACTCATGCTTTGAAAGGTTGATAGACCAATGGGTCTATAGGATACTTTTAACCCCTCATTTTTTAGAACTTCTAAAATTAATTTTAAAAACAGTTTACTGAGATGTGCCTAATGATCTACACTATCCAGCAGTTCTCATTCTCTTACATTTGCAGTATCTCTAATGAATAAAACAATGCAGGTAATTTCAGTGTTTAGTGCTGCTGAGCCAGTTCTTAATGGGACCATAACAATATGGCAATAGCTCTGAGCTCTTTGCTAGCTGATAAACAGCTTAATGGCTTGTGGTCCAGATGAAGGCTTGGAATATTAATACAAATTAATTCTAATAATTATCAGAAAACAAGCAATCATGCATATGACAGGATCTGAAAACCATTGGTAGTCTGCATATAGGAAGCACGTGGATCAATGACTTATTTTTATTTGCCAATAGCTATTTTCATTTTTCATGTGTCTTGGAGAAATCCTGATATATACATATCTTAAAAAGGTTCCTTAAAATATTAAATTTTTAAGTTTTGAAGGAGCAATGAACTTTAACTGTGGAAAATGTAAATTACTTGAACAGCAACTATTCCCCTTCCAACTTGCCAAAGATTTTTAGAGCAAGATCAATTGGAGTTCATTAGGTATTAAAGAATCACTCTTGAATTTACATCATGAAGGAGTAAAAGCTGGAATGAAAAGGTTTGTTTCAACCAAATAGGGTCCATTATTGATTCGAACCTTTTCCTATAACAATAGGCACATTTTACAGCTCAAGAAGGGACATGTCACACAATCATGCTCTGAAAATTGATAATACAAGCTCTTGAATCAAACAGGATGAAAATTATGTAACCTGGATCTTAAAAGTGAAATGAAAAAAGAGATGGCTGCCCGCTTAAAGGAGTAAACCACTTTCTGAAGGCTGGATCTCAGATCTGTGTTTTTTCTGAGTTCTGTAAACAGAATCACTTCATGTAGAAGTGATTGACTTTTCTTACTTCTCTGCTCTCTCTCTCTTCTCTATGGAAACAGCTGTCCAATTCATGTCTCCTTGCTTTCATAGTGATCACTTAACTTGCTGATTTTGTCTTGATTTGTGTTGCTCTTGACTGTTGCAATCTTGAGACTCCAAAGACATACACAATACAAGGTAAGTAAAAACACATAGTATTTTTCATTAGATTTATTGATATAACTGGGAAAATGGAGACAATGTTTTTAGGCAATGTGAGCTTTTCCAAAGTGAAGCTGAAAAACTGTCTGCTTGATCAACTACCCATTTTTTAAAAATCATTTTTTTGCAAACCTCCTCTTGCTCTTGGTTGTATATTTCTTGCCTTTATGTCTTTCTACTTCTCCTTCCTCTCACTCTTCACAGTATAAACATTTTTTTAGTCCCCTCATCTTAAAGGAAATGATTATCAGGTGAGTGCAGAGTGATGAGTATAGACTGAGCTAGGGCAGAGAAATCTTGTTTTCTGTTTGCAAATGTAGTCCAGGAGCTGAGGGAGCATGTGCTTGACACATCAAATGGAGCAGGTGTGCTGCTTCTTTTTCTACTCCTCTGCTGGACAGCCTCATACAGACATTGCATTTTTACCTCCCTTGGGACTACAGAGATGTCTACTATTTGTGGCTGTGATTGTAGCACACAACTAGAGAGAAACATGTTTTTGAAACATCTGCTCTATTCCAACCCTCTGGAGAAGATTAGTTCCTTAGCTGGTGTGCTGGCTACTCATGAGAATGAACTTCTGTGCTATTTTAGGCAAGACCTGTATGCACATAAAGATTAAGTAAAACTGAAGATATAGACCCAGTTACAAATTCAGGTACTTAAAAGTTCTGGAACCCTTCATTATTATTATAATGTGTTATTTTACATCCTGCTAAAGTGGTAGAATCAATTGTGTGAGGACAGATTGTGGTCTATCTGGAGTGCCTGAGCAGAATATTGCCATACTAAACAGATATTACTGTGAATCAATGATTTTCACCATACAATGATTTACACCATCATGCAAATCAAGTGGGAAAATCATTGTCTTAATGCTTTATTTATGAAGTGGGTTTTTTAGGATATTTATTTTCAGTTTATTTTTTAAGAGAAGAACGTTTCTGTTCTCATCTCTGTTGGCTTCAGTGAGCTTGCTCACTGTGTGAATTAAGATCTATCTGATAGAAGATTTACTTAATATTGATTTCGAAGGACAGATCGAATCACAGGAAAAATAGGTGAAAACTCGGATCTTCACTGAAGCTTGAAAGGGTAATACACCCTATTAAATCTTAACTTGGAATTTCAGGTCCTTTTCTACACAAATTTTTGTTTCTGAAATTTAATTATTTCAAATTTATGTTATGTATTTTATATAAGATTCTGTATATTTCAGGTTTGCAATTGATCTTGAATGTAGCCTGGAGAAACAAACTGGATTTGAGCATGAAAGGTAGAATCTATGATTAAAATATTTAATACTATTTAGACAATGAAACTTTAGGACAAAAAAAGTTCTGCATTCTGGGATGTTCAATTCCATTGAAGAATGCTCTTATAAATGCAAAATATTTCTTAAATATATTTAAAAAAATTTGAAAAGAGAAAGACATGATTGAGTATTGAATATTTACAGATGTTCTTACTGTCTTAACATTACTAAGGGGGGTGAGATGTCATATTTTACCAGCTGAATATTTTGGGGAATCCTACAATGGAACTTCATTTTCCTCTAAACCACCATAAAGTAAACCAGTCTTCTCAAAAGAAGCCACACCTTAGCTATAAAGGTGCATCATCATCCTTTCTACTTCTTACCATGTCCATATGGGATAGTCCACACCATGTTACTGATGTGCTGTGATAATACTAAGTATTTCAAGCTTAGCTGTATTTCTCCTGATATGAAGTGTGTCACTGCTGTGTCAAGAGGATCAGTAGTAACATAATAAAAAGATGTGTTAAATTTTAGAGGAGATGGGCTTGTATTTGAACAATCTTCTTTGTAGAGAAAAACAAAATTATGTATTTAGTAAGTGCATCAAGCAAAAATGCATTCTTTAGCTCATGATCAGAATTTTCCTGGAGATAAGGTTCTGGCAAAGTCATTACCTCAGTTCTGAGAATTTTTAGGAAACACTGATGCCTCTGTCACAGAAAGGTGGCAATTTCATGTCCTGGTGCCCACTCAAATCTCTAATCAGCTTTAGATGACTTTAATAAACACTGGCTTAGACCATCATGCTCGTGTAACGCCACTAACTTTGGTGTATTTACTTTTGATTCACTGATGTCACAAAGATGAGGTTTGGGTCCTGATATTTATTGATAAGCATTTGCAGTTGAAAATGATCTGCAACCCCCAGGGTTAATTCTGTAATATCCATTTGGAAAGAATACATTCTATGTCCTCTTTGTAGGAAATCAAATTATTTAGAGCATTTAGTGAAGTAGGGAAGAAGACACTATGACTGTCCAGAGATTTGAAATTATGCTTCATTTAAATTGTAACTTCCCATCTGCTACCATATTGAAGTCATCAGTGTAGAACAGAATCTTGTCAGATGTACCAAAGGTGCAAGTTTTTTATGAGTGCAGTATGGACATAACCTAACTGCAATTAATTTAACATCTGGCTAGTGTCAGGTGTTGCCAAGATGTGCCTTCCCCACTGACATAATATTTTACAGCATTGAGGAGTTGGCAATGTCTCAAACTTTGCTTTTTTCAAAGCAGGACTCATAGGAAAAATGACATAAATATATAGGTCCTCCATTTTTTAAAATACTTTGTAGTTTCTGCTACATTCTTTTAATATTCTCAAATATTTTCAAGGCATTTGTTGTTATAAAATGCTCCTTGCTGAAGCTGGAAATACTAACTATGCTATGGAATCTTGCTTTGTCTTCTTTGTGTATAAAAGCTAATATGTTTAATGACATGACTGAATTATATTTTTCCTCATGGTTTCTACTTTGGCTTATTCAACTGAATAAGTGGCCATTGAATTTTGGTTTTCCCCTGTTGTTCACTGTATGCTCTCATGCCTTCTTTACTACCCACTGTTCCAACCCATTCTGAGCACATAATCATTTTCCTTTTGGAATCTCTCTATTTCTCTCAAATATATGTCTGTTCACACACATTAATTAATTTATTATCCCAGCATATTCCTGTGCTGGGTGGATGCTATCATGCCCATTTTGTAGATAAGTGAAGAGGCAGAGTGAGGTTATGCACTCATTTGGATAGTCAATTTGCCATTCAAAGGATATGAATAATTGGATATGAATTAACTTGAAGAAAAGCCTCACATCAGATTATGAAAACATATACAAGTAATATCTTTACTGAACGCAGATATAAAAGTTTTTTGTTTAGGTCCCAGCTCTGCTCTTCTGAAGATACTTCCCTCACCACAATCACAGGGGAAAAGCCAAGTAGTTTCACCCAGCTCTGCTTGGAGCCCCGAGGTCTGTTTTAATTCTTCTTTTAAGGCAAGAAGCTGATAACGGTGGTAAGTTATTATTCATTCCTGAGGAAAGAGGAAGATATTTGCTGACAGTAAGGTTGCACTAAGTGAGACCTGGGAACATTTTGTTCCATCTCAAACTGTAAAGGGGCTGTGCAGTAGTTAGACAGAACTGTCAGTCTTGTCTCCAGTACTGAGACATCGACACATGGTCAGCATTCCCTTCACCAAATATTCCCAGTATATGGATATTTTCTTCAGTTGTCCCCTGCCTTCTTGTTTTGAGATACCTGTTCGACCTTTTGCATACTTTTTCCTACATCTTTTAGAAGTCTTTCTCCCCAGACTTACCTTCTAGTTATCCTATCTGCCTCGTTAATACCTAATCTTCATTCTCTTCCTTGCACAAGACTTTTTGCCCCATTCTATTTGCTTTCTCACTAGTCAGGCCTGAAGCTTGACAGAATGTACCTGAAGCTTGGAAGGAAAAATTCAGGTCCTGCTCTCCTCTATCTGTGCTTCCCAAACTGCTCTACATGGGACTGGTACACATCCTCTCTGTATTTGAATCGGGCAAATTCTTCTTTCAGGGTTTCAGAGCACAGGATGGAAACAGAGGCAATGCAGATGAGATGGTGCATACTCTGAATTAAGTGTCATGGCCAAAATCTTTTATCCCCTTGTAGTTTAGAGCTGCATCATCTCTGGGATGAAGGATGTTGAGTGGAGGGGGGATTGTTTAGAAAGTTTCCAGCTAATATCAGGAAGGTTATATTGCATGTATAGAGTGTTTTCCTTTTCCAAAAGGTTACAAATTGACAATAAGAGGGTGAATTTGCACAAGAATCGAAAATACCTATTTGAACTTATAGTTTACATTTCAGCTGTGCATGGCTTCTGTGCAAAAAATCCTTAACTGAAAAGACTTTTCTAGTCCCTGCCCACCCCACCCACAGTACTCAGGGGTTGGGGGAGGCAGTGAACCAGATCTCATACTCCTAGGAAGTACTAAGAGTATGCACTATCCCACCCTCGGGTTTGGAGGTGTGTTGCAATCATTTACAGATGGAAGAAGCACTGAGTGGAAAAGTGACTCTTCCAAGATGGTGCAAAGAGTCCTCCTGGCTGGGAAAAACCCCCATGCCTTTCAGTTCCTGTGCTCTAACCTCAGGAATCCTTCCCTGGACAGACTAGGTGCTCCATGCTGAGAAAAGACTAGTGCAGATGCTTTTGACATTTATGTTAAAATAAATATTGTATAAAGTGACAAATTATTCAGAATCAGAAAAGCAAAATTGCCTTTCTTGTTCCCTAGAGGTTTTTGCTCATTTGTTTGTTTGTGTGTGTCTTTCCAAATCACTGACTTGTACTTCCGTTTATATTCACAAGCTTATGGGCTTTATTCTTGTGACATCCCCTGACTGCAGCCATGTGACAGCATAGCAAGAGCGAGAATCCCTGCAGGTTTTCTTACTAAACTGCTGCAAACCATTTAATAGATTGGAATAAGTGGCTAACCTTCCACTTTATTATGTAAGATGATGAACATAGATTATTTCTAGAGGCTGCTGTCTCTAAATTTGTTTAGTGTCACATGGAATGTGTGTCGGTCTTTCACGTGTCTCTGTCAAACTCCTTGGAAAAAATAAACCTACCACCAAATGTTAAGAACCCACTGGTCCTGTTGTGTGTTATAGTTGACAAGGATGAAATATGACATACTTATAATAAAAATTAGTTGGAATGAGTAATGTGTATATATATAATTATCATGCTCATATGTTGACATCTAACTCTTGCCAAAGGAAATAATTAAATAACAAATTTCTGTAATGTAACTTAAGGCTTCATTCCAGCATTTTCTAATAATCCTTATTGTTCCCAGGACAGAAGTTATTTAAAATGAGTGGCCAGAATATCCTTTCAAAAGTGAGAAGCAGGCATACAAATTAAAATTACTTTCCCCTGTGTATTTGCTCTAACTGACCTTTCTGTAAAGGAAGTGCAGAGAAATAAAAATCCTCCTACCCTGAACCAGGCATAACCAGCCAGGAGTACAAGACGGTTCCAGTCTGCTCTCCTCATCTTCTCATCTTTCTGAGAAAAGAAGGACATATGCTCCATTCTGGAACTGTAGGACCCATGGAACTGCAGGGTTCTCCTGGGCTGTGCTGCAGGGTCTAGAGCATCACTTGCCAAGATGTCCACAGCTCTTGGGAGAAGCCCTTCTTGCTCCAGCCAAGCCCAGGAGCAAGGGAAGCTGGAGGCCAAGCACTGCTCTTTCTTGTGCATTGGTCATCTGCTGGTCCTCATGCTCCATGGGTGCTGTGGCTCTGTGCTTGTCAGTGAGATCAGTCCTGTCAGGAGACAGTGCTGTTTGAATGGCAGAGTTTAAATCACAAGTGATGGGAAGAGTCCTTACCCTCACAGTGTTTCTGAAAATGTCTGATGATGTTCCTGATTTATGTACCTGACACACTATCACCTCTTAGTATATATCTGCTGCCAGGGATGGGTTGTTCCAGCTGCAAGTAGGCAGGGTAGAGCCTGTCAGAAGAAAGGGAAATTGAAGCTTTAAGCAGACCAAAGCCAAGCAATGCTGTTACAGAGACTACTGCTCGCCCTGACTCCTGTCTGATCTCCCTGACCACAAGATGGAATAGAAGAAAAAAACATGAGTAGAGAAAAAGGGACCATGGAAAGGCCTGCTATGGAGCAAAAGGGTTTGTGTTTCTGATTAAATGCATGATGCTTTAAGACTCCAAGCCCAACCAATCTTGTGGTGTGACATGAGGTTGTACTGCCCCATTCAACTTTATCCCTTTCCCAGGGGTTCATAAATCTGCCTAAGGTGTAGGTGACTGGCTGTTCACTAGCCCTAAGACATATCCTAGTAACATTCAGCTCTTTTCTTGGTAAATCTGACAAGATAAAGTCTATGGTATTGAAAAAAGGAAAAAAAGTAGAAGAAAATTTCTGGAAAAAATTGTCTTGTGCTGAGAGAAAATCTGAGAAGGAAAAAGTAAACAGTGTTATAAAAAACGTAAGCCCAGGCAGAAGGGCTTAACAGCAATTCCTGCAAAAAATATATCAAACTGCTTTTCCCTGCCATGACCAATTCAAATGTGAAGCTTGGGAAGAATGGAGAAGTAGGACAGGAAGCTAGTTTGAGGCTAGAAAACCTGGTCAAAGGAAGAAGATCCAGATGGCCAAAAATGTTCAGCATTTCAAGCTCACTGCCTAGACTGGTCTGTCACTCAGCAAATGAGAAGAATGAGCAAACTTTTCTTCATCTCTGACATAGGCTAGAGAAACCTTTGTGTTCCCATCCCTTCTGATTTACTTGACAAGACAGTCTTTATAGTGTTGGGGATTTTTTTTTATGACAGTTGAAAAATATCTGCAGGAAATAAAATGATAAGAAAATCTAGCACTGTACTTTTCTCAGTGTTATCTCATGGATGTGTTATTGGACTTTCCAGTTGTTCTTAGGTATGCAGGTGTTTTCGTTGATGTTTGTACAAAAATAAATGAACTATCACATGGTCAAATGGAAAATTGTATCTGGTATTAAGAAATAAATTATCATTGTGCATCACCAGCTATCAATGATCTTTAGGAAATGACAATTTCCATCAGTGAAAACTTGTCCTAGACTTTGTAGTGGAACATCTTAGGCAGGCTCATTAGCTCATTTCTTTAAACTACAGAGAGAATATATTGACGGTGAAACTTAATTGCCAAGAATGTATTTGATTTAGAATTACTGAACCAAAGACTCTGAGATTTTTATAGGGAAGCACATTGTCACAGCATCTTTCTTATTCATTTGGGCCCATTAATCATCATGCTACAAATCTAAGGCTTAGCAAGAACAGTTCTGGTGGGGTTTTGAATGTGTATGGGTTTTGAACTATAGCTATTTTCTCATTCTTCTCTCCTGACATGACTGTAATATTTTCCTCTCTGTCTCCTCTGTCAAGCCTATCATGTAAATATACAAGTCACTAAGTGTGACATTAAGCAACCATACTAAGTTATAGTTACTATTTGCTTGAATAATATAAGCCTGAAATAATGTAATTAAAATGGTGTGGTTGTCTGTTTCTTTGTCAGTGTCAGAGTATGTCTTCAGAAGGGAAAAGCTGTCAAAGATAATGAGTATAAAGACATCAGCTCTGCAGAGTATGAAAGTATGTGTGTGGCTATGAATGTCTGCTAGCTGGACTGATCAGTCTGACAGCTGCAGAATTACTTAAAGTTACTCCTGAGTACCTCTGAGTTCAAGCCTGAAATCTTAAGGGCTATATCCAGATAAGACCTTCTGCATCTGTGGAGAATCCAGGCCCAATAGGGTGGTCTGAGGAACTGACCGCAGCAAGGAAGTCCTGCAGAACCACCTCTGATATTTCAGAACTTGGAAGCTGAAATTAAATACTCTCAGTTGAGATTTGCCATTGTACTTAGGATTCTCATTCATATCCAGTGCTAATGTAAAACTAACTCCAGGCAAGATTTTAAACAAATTCTACATTCGAAATAAAGACTATTAATAATACCAGTGATGTGACAAATTATATAAATTAGAATGAGGATTTTTGAAGTCTGCAGTGAGAGTGAATAGTTTGATTTCCAATTTTCTCTGTAATGTGCATTGTATATGATTTAACGGGAGAGAACCATGCTTTGGAGTCACATTGTTATCTAAGTAGTCTGACATTTATCAGACATTTTTTGAAAAGGATAAAAAAAGAGAACATCAAGGAGATGGGAAAGTCAGTAGGAGCTCAAGTCAGGGTCTTTGAAAATGTTATCTTTAATTTAATGTTTTTTAGGTAATGTATAAATATTGTCTGAGAAGCTCAGTCTATTGTTTAACAAGTTAATATTTTGTCTTTGCCCATTAGCAAATATTTGACTCATACAACTCAAATCATTAAAAGTGTGCTTCAAGCATGAGCACGTGTGGAACTAATTTTTTTCTGGTGTCATTATCATGTCCTAATCCTTCAATGATTAGGAGACATTGAATGAGTCACTTCATAATGCAAGGTTAAATGAGGATGATCTTGACCAGAGCTTATACTGTCTTGAAGGGAAGGAGGTCACAGCGCAGGTTTTTCTCCATTATTCTATAAATTTACCTTGATTTTGACCTGTTGAAGTAGCCTCTAGTTAGGCAACAGGAACTTTTTGTTTTATACTTAATTAATTTTTAATCATATCTTGTCATTGGATGTTGGCCTCACTGTTTTTGTTGTAATTTGTGGTATTTGTCAGTTACATGATGAAGTGAAATTGATATGAACTAAAGGCTACCAAGGGCCACTGAACTCCTGTCAATCATAAGCAATAAATCCAAAGACGGTATAACAGTAGTGGTTTATCTTGTAACTAGATTTTTTTTCCAACAACCAACATGTTTCTTATCTATTGCACATGCTACGTGTTTCTTTACTGTCCAGTTTTTATCACTGTAATTTGACAGCACCACTGAACTCCATGGGGTTGTGTTTGCTTAAAAGCAGTGGATTTTCCAACTCTGGCAGGAAGATTTGATAATTTGCCTTGTGGATTAGAATTTTGTTTTCTCTCCTACAGATAACTACTCCAAAACACTTCTGAAGAGAGAAAATCGAGGAGACTAGTGAACTGAGAGCTGGGTGTTGGACAGCAGGAGCAGAGCAAGGCTGGATATTAGATAGCAGCTAATCTCTAGCTGTGATCCTTTACAGTCACGTTTATCCACGCCCTAGTCAGCCCTTCACTCGAGTCAAAGAGTGATGGCATAGCATTTTGCACTTAATTTGAAGACCTGAAGGAGGATCAATGACCAGGATGTCAAGTCTGGAGGTGATGGCAAAGTATCTCTGGTGAATCAGGAACTAGTACTGAGGAACATAATGGATACAGTGACACTGAAGCTGATGAAACAGCATCAGGAGAAGCAAGAATAAGGAGATGCAAAAAACTGTAGTGGGAATGGGAAGGGGGGATGGCAAATTATAACCAGCCCTGAGGAACAGTGTGACTGTCTGCCTTGTGGCATTGTCAGCTATCAGGATACCCTGACACAGGACAGGAGTACAGATACCCTCAGCGGGGTCTCTGGGAAGCAGATGGCAGTGACACAATACAATAACTCAAAGGGGAAAGATGAGGCCACTCAGTCAATTTATTAGGATATTTGTTGTCCATGTTGGAGAGAAGAGCACTATTAAATGGAGAAGTGAAGGGTTGGCTCATTTATGAGCAGAGTGGGTAACTGGGGGTGGCAGAATTACTAGAGATGGACAGATAATATTTGCTTTGGCTTGCTGAAGGCAGTAGGCAACCTGCTTTGCTAAGCTGCATAACATTTTAGCACAACTGAAAAGGTAGCTGAAATTACATGGAATTCAACAGCTGAAAGCAGATTCATTTTTCAGTCCGTCTGGGAAGAATAAGTCAAACCCAAATAACAGTGGTAGTTTCCAGGTGCAAAGGGCAAAAATCAGTCAGTATGACTTCTACACAACCAAGTATTCATCTGGTCAAGGCAAAAAGCCATTCAAACAATGTTTCCTCAATTGAATGCAAACGTGCCAAGGCACCATGATACTTGGTACTTATGTTTTGATTTATTGTGTGTATATATTCCCTTTCTTACACAGAAATGTAAAAGGTAAGAAGGGGAAGAATTACATCTAAACAAACACTTTCATTGTTAGAAGAGTTTAGCATTTATTCAATTATGAAAAAATATATAAAATCATATTTACAGCCATAAGGCCATAGCAGAAGAAGACATATTGCAGCTTACTAAAAACTTCACCAAAGTCCACATTTTCTCCCTTTATCAATTACATCATCTCTCATTTACTGGAAAATTTTAGGTTTTGGGGGGTAGCTTTCCCAGCAGTGTATATAATACAGAAAATAACAAGAAACACATTAAAGCTTTTGCAGACATTGTTATTACAAGCTGTAAGTTGTTTGAAATGTTTCTAGAGGAAAAAAAATTCTTAAGCAGTTCGACAGTCTTGTTTTCTTTCAGCCAAATGACAAAAGAAAGAGCATTTTGATATCTAACTCTGCATTGTGGTGACAGGCAACACTTGTGTTTGCAATCAAGGAGCTAAATGTCAGCATACTGCTTTTTATTCAGACATGAATTCAGAGGTCCTGGTGAGGGCTCTTCAGATATTGACCTACATGTCTAGTGTGTTACTGATAATAGATTTTTAAAGACAGAAAGGCAAAGGAGAAATTGAGATTCAGACCTAGCTACAGCAGTTAAAGCAAAATGGTTGATGGGAAAAGGGTCATGGCTTCAGGCATTGCTTCACTGCAAATTTACACCTCCTGCCTGTAAATACAGGTAGGCAGTTAACAGAGGATTGGCAAAAGTACAAAGCAACTCAGGAAAAAGAAAATAATCCCGGTCTCTCTAACAAAAAACCCCCTTTTTTAAAAAGAAATGTTGCATCTTTTTTATTTTCCAAGATTGATACTGAAAATTTGAACTTCATTTCCTCATTTCCCTTTTCTCTCCTTCCTCCTCCTCTTCCTCCTAAAAAAAACCCCAAAAAACAAACAAAACAAACAAACAAACAAGAAAAGAAAAGAAAAAAAGAGACAGGTTATTTCATTGAGTTTTATTTACTTTGGCCTGATAGTTGTCTCCTTGACTCATGCAAAGTATTAGGGATATTTAAAGTAAGTATTTAAATGGCTGGAGCTTTACCCATTGTCTTTGATTTCTGTTGGGCCCACTGGATATAAAAGCACAATTCTTTAGACAAGTGTTGATTATGACAAAATGTACAGTGAAAGAAAACTTGGGAGAACTCTCAACCTTGTTATTACTTTGTTTATACACCTCTTCAAAAAAAATCAATTTTAGTGTTTTTTTTTTCTTTTTTTCTTTTTTTTTCTTTTTTCTTTCTAGAACTGGTTTGTCTCTAACAGGTTTTCTGGATTGCTAAACTTTTAATTCTGATGTACTCAAGGCATTTATTAATAATACTGTACTTCTATTCCATGACCAGATGATATGTCCTAAGTCTCCCAAGAAAATGGTTATGACTATTGTAAGGTATCAGCAATTTTATCCTCTCTCCCAATCCATATTACTCCAGTCCTGCAACGTTACATTTAGTTTTCATATTTTTCACATTTTCTACCTCTGTTTCTTCTTCCTTTTTTTCCATTTTATCTGGTATCAGAGGGTGGTTGGGCACTGGAACAGGCTCCCCAGGGAAGTGGTCACTGCACCAAGTCTGACAGTTCGAGAATTTGGACATTGGTCCCAGGCACATGGTGTGACTCTTGGGGTGTCCTGTGCAGGGGCAGGAGTTGGACTTGATGATCCTTGTTGGTTCTTTCCAACTCAGCATATTCTGTGACTCTGTGAAACCATTGCATGTATTCCCATCTGTGTGGGAAAGAAAGATGTGGAAAGGATAGGGTTGAGGTGTGAAGACAAGAGGGTGTCGGGATCATCACACAGAAAAGTATGCTGTGGAATTTCTGGGCTGAAGTGAAGGAAAGGTGTCAGGTGTTGGACACATATAGCAGTGCTTATGGGTCTCTTAAAGTAGCCAGGCTTTCTAACAGTGCAGTGGGTGCCATAAGCACCCTGAAGATGTGAAGCTGGCTCTGTTTGTTTAGAGGATGGTCCCTCAAGCTGCCTATAATTGTCAAGAAGCTTGTGTGTTTCCACTGTTTAAAGTATTACTCACCCTTTATTGATGGGTTTCACAATTGAACTTCACAATTCAATGGAAGAAACCCTTCCAAGAACAGACCACCTCAAATCACTTTGGAAACCCTTGGAGGAAATGTGATGAAGAGTGGAGAAAATTATCTTCTACCCCTTCTTAATAAATCCTCCATCATAGGAAATTTATTCCTTAATTAATTTCCTTTGTTTAATTTTTTAAGACTTTTTTTTTTTTTTGCCTAATTTCCGTCTCCGCCGCAGTCAGTACCTGATTTTAAATGGCTTTTCTTGCCACAAGATGGCAGTGCAATCCTTTAGATAGCAACACCGGCCGGCAGCAAACTTCATTTTCTAGAGACAAACTTTCAGAACAAAACACTTTGAAGAGAGTGTTTCCAGAAGATTTTATAGTTTAAGGAAAAAGGACATGATAGTTGTTTTAACTGCTGTTATTCATCATTCTGGCCAAAATAATTCACCTTACGTCTGAACATGCACCACTGCTGTTTAATTATTGGACAAATAAAACTAATTCAATTAAATAGATCTGTACAGCAAAAGGAGGATTTTGTGGTGATACACTTTATATGCATGCATCCGAGATAGTTGCACTACATGGATGTCTTATTATAGTACATTTCTTTTGCATGTACCTAAATGCAAGCTCCTGGTGCCTGGAAGAAAGCTGGATCTCAGAGTGTGCCTAACTGCTTTGTGGAATCAAGATACAAGACCACTTTAAAACTTGACATCTGGCACCTCCTTAACTTCCTCAACCTCCTTGTTGCAATGTAAAAATAACTCCAAGAGCATTGTTGGGTTTTATTTTTCTTTTGTCAATGGCCCAGAAATTTCCATCTAGATACCAGCTGGGATCAGCTCTGGGGAAAAAAAAAAAATCACAGCTCAGGAAATGATCCAAAAGCAGCAAGGTAACAAAATGGATCCAGGACCACAGTGCACTCCTTCAAATGCTTCCTTTATAGGGCTGTGGTAAGCTGTATAAATTTAAAGTTCTTTGAAGGAGCTTTCCATAGTTTTTATATACAGCCAAGGGCACAAAAGATAATTTGAAAGGTGAACTTAAAAACCTGCTTTCTTGTTAAGAATTTAAAACACAATGCCTGTCATCAGCATATAATCGGCATATAATTAAGGCAATTAAGGAGATGCAATTCTATCTAATTAAGCATAATAAGATATGTCAAAATGTCTAATTTTGTTGTTGCACTGATTCGCAAAAGCTTCTTTAGGTGGGGTATGGTTGAAGCCTGGGCTTGGCACTCTGAAGCAGCTCAGTGCAATTCTGCTCACTGCTATGATTCCGTGTGACCTTGGTGTCAAGGAGATGAAGAGAAAACCAGGGAGAGTGGTTCTTCTCTCAGTGTGTCAGTCCTCATCTCTGAAAGGAGAATTACAATTCATCCCTGCTTTTTTATCTGGGTATCTCACCTGTTTTGAACGTAAGTGCTTTAAATGATATTGTTTCTGTACTTTTGCAAAATTAACTCAGCTAAATTGCATCATCCAGCAGTATGACGATACTGCTAACATTGTAATTAAATGCACTATCATTGTAAGAATTAAACTTGAATGTGGCTTAGCAATCTTGTGTTAGAGAAGGCATTTTCTCATGGATTTATTATATTAGTTCAGTGTTATACACTGTTGTCACCCTAGTTTTTCTGCCTTCTGATGTTTTTTCACTTTTGAAATTCTTTTCCCATGGTTTTGCTGTAAATAAGAGACTTGTTTATGCTTAGTTTTATCTTGTTTCTATTCCTTCTTAGAGGAGGAGATCTCTTGATAGACATCTGTCTTGACCAATGTGATTAGAGAGGTGTAAACTTTGTCTACCAATCACAGGGTGTGTTTGAATTACTATATAAGGAGTCAAATTTGAATAAAGTTGAATTATTGGCTTCCTGAACTGCACAGAATTTACGTCTCTTCATTTCGTGTCCTATTGCGACACACTGTCCTTACTTAGGTGCTTGCTGATGTGGGGATTTTTTCCTCTCAGAAGACTTCAGTTTGCCATTTTCTTCTAACAACAGCACATTTTTCTGGCAGTATACAGTGTTACAAGCAGGCCTCTTATTTAGCTGAATTACTATCGACAGTCAGGACAGGTGTAAGTGAGGTTAACAGGACATACACTGACCTACATTGAGGATTCTGGTCTACTACGTGCCCTATAATTGATAAAACAGTTCAGCTTTTGGGAATTGCTTTCATAAAGTTTATCCTTGTTCATAAAAACAACACACTGTTGATGCAAGAGAGGCACGTTTACTTTCTAGTTTAAGCCTTTCTAGGCAAGCAGGCCACAAATCTTCCTTTAGTGGCTGGCAAGGGCCAGATACCACAGTCCCTGCCCCGTGGTCTGCTTCCATCTCCTTGACATACGGAATCATTTAGGTTGGAAAAGGCCTCCAAGATCATTGAGTCCAGCCTGATGACCACTTTGTCAACTAGATCATAGCACTGAGAGCCACATTCCACAGGACAATCTACAGCTGTCCTGTGCAGCATTCACTGCTCCTGGCACCCACTGTGGGTGTGCAGATAAACCCTAGCTGCTGCCATGAGGCTGACCCTGGCAAAAGAGGCAGACAGCAGTGGCCTATTGGTTACAAAATAATCACAGAGTTCATTCCCAGCTTTCCCCAGTCTACAAGCTTGGGCAGGTCAGGGCCATGGGATGGTTCAGCTGCACCTTCCTGGGGACCCCATCCCACAACAGGAGATGGACAAGATATGGAGCAGGCAAGCCTCAGGAGAGACAGTGACACGGTGCCACCTCAGAATGAAGCGGTTACTCTGGGATGGCTGCTGGGGAGCATTCAAGGAGCGCCTGGAAGAAGGAGGGATGTGGGTGTTTGTGAGGATTTGAAAGTAAACCAACGTGAGAAATGAACCTCACACAAATACCTTGCAAGAGATTTCAAGACAGAAATTACAAGTTAATAGAAAGTTTACAATAATTGCAACAATACAGAAAAACTGGCTTAAATACACAAAGTCAGACTACAACCTGGCCCCTGTTGGTCAGGGTGGTGGTCACGGTCCAATTAAGCAGTGTTTGCAGTCCTGTTAAAGTGGTAGTTGCAGTCTTGTCAAAAGCAGTGGTCCTGTGGATCTCTGGTCCTCCTGTGGAAGTTCATGTCCTTCTCTGGATGTCCAGTGCTGGTAGCGGTCGCAGCCCACAGATTATGTGTCAAATCCAGGCAGGAATGTTCAGTGCCTCCCCCAGGGCAGGGATTTTCACAATTGGGCTGAATCATTGGTGTGAAGAAAAAGAAACATTACCCTGCCTCGCAGGGTTGCCTCTTTTTCCTTACCTCATGCAACACCAAGCTGGTAGCCTGAGGGATGAGCTGTGCACAGGGAAGCTGTTGCAAAGTACCCACCACTAACTGTTCACCAGGAATAGTGTAGATGGGTGTAGAAGACCTAGTTTGATTACTCCCATATTGGAACCCTTTCTCCTGTAACCACGACAGCACTGGACATGCTGGCTTAGTTGTTTGCTTGCTTGCTTGCTTGCTTGAGGGCTGACCACCTTCCTCTCAAAGGAAATTGCTAAGCTGGGAATTGTTTGTAAATAGAAACTAAAAGTTCTTAGGCCTGTGAGTAAAAAGTTACGTCTCTTTTTTCTTAATATTACCTTGTCCCCCTTTTTTGCACTGTAGGAGGAAGAGCATGAATGCATGAGACCTAATTAGAAAGAGCTGAGTTAGTATCAAGTACACCTACACTTGTTAATGGAGCATGAAATAAAACCATGTATTGCAGCAAAAGAAAATTAATATTGGCCATGAAACTTTCTGTTTTATAAATTGGAATAAGTGTATCTGGTGCAGTATATCACTTTCAGTAGATCACTTTGCTTCAGTAATCTTAGAGAAACGGCTCTTCAGTTTACCTGGGGCCTGCAGCACAAAACCTGTCTGTAAAAGACCATTTTAATCAATTTTTATGAACAAGTTAAAGTCTGTTCTGTTTGAAATTCTCTATCCTGAGATTAGAGCCTCTCAGCAAAATTATTTTAACAGTTTTGGCTTAAGCAGCCTAGCCACTCACTGAGAAAGAGATTGTTTTGTCCACCAGTATGGGGAAGGAGACCAGAGACTAGGGAGTAAGCAAAGACATGATGAAAAGTTTGGATGAGTCTAATATGAATACTGAGACTCGGTAATTCTTCACAGGAAGAGACAGATTGGAGAGAGATTGAAGAGAGGAATAAATTCTGTAAGTAAAACTAGCACTGAGATAAGAAACTTGAGATGTGGAAATACAGATTTTCTGTAAAAGAAAGCACAATTGTACTGAATGGAGAGGAAGGAGACTGACAAAGTTGAGAGAAAATTAGAGCTACAGAAGTAGCAAAAGCACTTGCCCTTGTTAGTCAAGAGCTGGAGAAGAAATAGCCTCAGGATAAGGACAGGTCAGCAATAAGTAAGAAGCAAGTTTGGAGGAAATTGTCAAGGAAGATCACATAGCCCTCTGTACTGGAAAGAGGATCCTAAGACTGACAGCAAAGATCTTTAGTATGTCACCCCAAACTTGTTATCAATTTTATAATGTACAAAACGTCATTGCACAATGTTTATTTCCCTCCTGTGCTTTTCTTAAAACAAGAACATATATACCAGACTCCAAAAGAAAGGTTTTTTTAGATTAGGGAAGGAATTATTAATTAGGGAGGGAGAAATACATACGTGCAGATGAGGTCTAATTTCCTACACACTCTGAACCCTCTCAGACAATAAATTTTCATTTCCATCTTGATTTTTTTTATCACATTAAAACATCCCATATATGCAAAACAATCTTCACAAAAGTCCCATGAGATGGAACATGGGGTAACCAGCGTACTATTCCTCAGATGAAGAATATAAGCCTGAAAATGTAAAGAAAAAGTACCCACTGGTTCTGAAAAGTTTAGGAATCGGTTTTCAGAGCAAAAGCTCTTTTCATAGCACTCTGACCAGTCGCTTCCACTCCAGAATCTGCCTTATGTTTTGGCTGGGGCATAAAGAAGTGCTCCAATAGCCTTAAATTTTATCTAGCTTACTTCATGAAATGCATCCTGGCCCTATCTGAACTAGAAACTTTATTCTTTACTGACCCCACTCATATTCATACCTGACAGAAGAGGAAAATATTGGATCCAGATTGTTCTGTGATTTTTCCAGAAACCCCCTGTGTATGTATGTTGTGTGCAGAGGGTCAAGTCTAAGCAGGTGCAACGAGCTGTCATATTCAGAAATGTACTGAGATTTGAAAATACCTGCTTACTGTGCATGAAAACACCCACAAAAAAGAGCATTAGTTTTAAATTATGTGCATTTGTTTCCAGTAATGTCTTCCCTTGTGCTTCTACTGAATGCTTACTAAGCAATAATGGTAAGTTCACCAGGACCCAGACCACCCCCACGAACCTGCTATGACCATCTTTACTGTATACTGGGCTTTTGTCTTCCTCTTCACTGGCCAGCCCAGTCTGATGCCACCTGTCAAACAACATCCTCTTTCAACAAGGCTCTGTGCCACCCAGGCCAAGCAGGTTAAGAGACATCTGTAAAGCTCCCATTCCATTTTATTTTTCATCAATATCTACTTAAAAAAAATCCCCAACCCATAGTTTCTAAACCCTAAGCCTACATTAAACAAGGTTATTATGTCTAGAGGCTAAAACCTCACATTTAGCGACTTAGGTTGTTATTGTTTCTCTCACCTGTGAGCATGTTCCACACTAGCTGATGAACTATTTTGCAGGAACTTCTGGTGCTATGATATAAACATGTAGAGTTAGTAAAGGTTTCTAAGATTGCTAGATTGTTTTATTGTGCATCCAGTCATAAAATGGCTTCAGCAACTAATGGCTGCATTGACATAATTTGGAGATATTTTTCAGGAAATGGATAATTCTTGGTTTATTTTTTCCTTGTGTTGTTTCTGATTAGGACCAGGAAATTCATTAATTCAGTGTAGCCAATTAAATTCTGAGGAATTGCATTTTTCCTTTCTGAACAAGAGTAATTACGCTGCTGCTGCATTGACTGTAGTCTCTCATGGTAATAAAAGTCTGTAAAACAAAGCCACAAAATCCCTGTTGATTATACATTTTTTTTTAATAGGAGGGAATTGTAAAGAAGGTGTATTGACCATATTCACCAGCATAACGGAGAAGCACATACCGACTTCTGCTTTGTTTTGCTGAAGCTAGTTGAAAAAAAACCAACCCCCAAATCTATGAGCCCTCCCCTTACATCAGGGCAGCAGAACAAAACTGGGTTCATGGTTAACCATTGAAATTATTTAAGCCAAAAGCTGATCACTTTACTTTTCCTTCTCTGTACCATTTCATGGTTTCTTTTCTTTGACCGTGCTCTTCCTTCATCTCCATTTGGGATGTATTGGGAAAGACATAAAAAAACCCATAAAACACAAAATTACTGAAATGACCACAAGTATAAAAGGAAAAGGCAGCTGCAAGAGGACAAAAGCAGTCAAAGTAAATACACCATAAAGAAAAAATTCGAAGAGCATACCAGAAATAATGACATGAATTCAGCTGATGTGTGATTGGTCATTTGGGACATTTCACCATTGCAGCTGAAAGCCCTTCATAGAATGAATTGTAAGTGTTTGGGTACAATATTTGTTACCATTTCTAAAGGAAAGGAGATCTGCAAATAAGTTTAGTTAGTTCACAGCTGATATTTTCACTAGAATAAAAATAGCTGGTGTGGGGGAAGGTATCATGGAGAGTGGCAAAAAGCAGGGGCTAGTGGGTGTAAGCCTGAAGGAATGTTGGAGAAGTTGCTCTCTCTGCTGCAGCAACCTCCTTCCAAGGTGAACATATGCTGTGCAGCCTCAAAAAAAGCAAACAGTTTGTGGGAGGTTGTTTATAAATCACATTAAAAGAAGATTTAGCAACCCCCTTCCCTACCAGCAGCAGAGAGCACGACCTCCCTGTTGGTCTGAGACCCAGAAGGCTCATCAGTGAATCACTACCTGGGACTAAAAGAAGCTGCAGACTCTGGCTGAGAAGGCTAGGCTGGAGGAAAGTAAGGTGTCCAAATGCCCTTTCTTTAAAACATGCCGTGAATTTTGAGTATACTCAAAATTCAATTTTCTCACCTCCTCTGCTGTCATTTCATCTCTGACACGCCCTTTGCCAGCTATGATTTCTTATTTTTTTCTTAGAGGACTTGGGAAATATTGAGCTTTTGGAGATTCATCATTGCCCAGTAAGAGAAATCTAGTTTTGCTTTGTCTTCTCTGCAGCTTTAGGGACTTTAATCTTTTAGTTTGCATGGCAAACTTGGTAAATTTTATGGTAAGAAAGACAAAAAGAATGGTTTCACCAAGATAATTGGGCTGCAGAAGTTGACTGTCCAGATCATGGGGCAGAACTGAACAGAATAATTTCTCCTACAGTATCTTTTTGAACTATCACTTTTTAGTCAAACTCCAGAGAGAGCACCAAAGTTGATACTTGGGAACTGGACTAAGTGGTATATATTTGTTGTTCACCTCAGTTTAAGGAGATACCATTTCTTAAGATAATGCGGTGTGGTTGATAAAAAGTCCAGTTAAGACCCTTAAAATTACTCAGTCTTTCAGAAGAGATCTCTAGCAGATACAGATGTCTCTTTGCATAAGGCAAAGGTGGTGGCAGAACTTGGATCCATTTTATAACTTGCTCTATGCTGTAAAAATTTGCTCTGCCTGATGATGGATTGGTATGCATCCAGGTCTGAGCTGTGTTGACCTCAGCCATCAGCCAAGCCCCATGCAGCTGCTTGCTCACTTCCCCACCAGCAGGATTGGGAAGAGAACCGGAAGGGTGAAAGCTAGAAACTCATTTGAGATAAAGAATAGGAAAAGCAAATGCTGCACATAAGCAAAACAAAACAAGGGATTAATTCACTACTTCCCATGGTCAGGCAGGGGTTCAGCCACCTCTAGGAAGGCAGGACCACATGTAATGGTTGCTGGGAAAGACAAATGCCATCACTCCAAATATCCCCCTCTTCCTCCCCCTTCCCTGCACTGTATACACTGAGCCATGATGTCACATGGTCTGGAATCTCCCTTGGTCATTTGGGGTCACCTGTCCTGGCTGTGTCTCCTCCCACCCCCCCAGGCAGCCCCAGTCTCCTGTCCAGTGTGGCAGTACGAGAAGCAGGAAAGGCCTTGGCTCTGTGTAAGCCCTGCTCAGCAATAAAAAAAAATCTGTATTATCAATCCTGTGGTCAGCACAAATCCAAAACACAGCTACATACCAGCCACTGTGAAGACAATTCATTCTACCCCAGCCAAACCCAGCACAGCTGGTCATCTAGACTTCCTCTATAAAGAGAAATTGGGTCTTCTGTGCTAGAATCATCTTACCCTGAAGCCAACATCTAAAGTGGGTCAGATGACTCAAAACCTAGAATTGCCTCCTCCGGATGAAGGGAATTTAGAATGGAATTCAGATGGAAGCACTTGTATTGCAAATGTCTCAGGTTAGGTGAAATGAATATACCTATCTGCCTTTTTTCTTGGGTTGTCCTGTAGCAGACTGAAAAAATTTCTCAAGAATTTGATCCTTAATTTTTTTCTGATTTCTTCAGTTCTATTGGGCCATGTTTCCTAGACTGTTTGTTTGAGATCAGTGGTTGTGAATAAGATCTTAATTCCCCAGAATGCTCAATCTCAGTTATATCAAATTATTTTCTGTAATGATCACGATACTATTTATCTTGAACAATGTTTTGTTGCATTCTTAATGTTGATCCATATTAACCAAAAATTATTCAAATTTTTTTCAATATTTCTCTTGTCACAGAAGAGCTGATAAAGTGAATGTTTTCCTCCACAAAAAGATAAAGCTGCAACCCAATCAAACGCAAACAGGAAGGTTGTGTTATATCACGAGGTCTTATGCCCTGGGATGAGAGATGTATGTGCTGTAGCAAGTCGTGGCAATGGTGAAGTAGGGTGGTCACAGGCCCTCTGAACTTTCCCTTTTACCCATCTAATAAATCCATACTTGCTTTATGCTCATCAATGGAAGGTCAATGCAAATGAGAGCTGGTATAAAAACATGGTGTGATGTTTGTCAATTGCTGTGGGGGAAATACTCCTTTTTCAGGGAGGCACAATGTCTGTCTTGCCTTGATATGTAACCCACTTGCCTTGATATGTAACCTATTCACCCCAAACTCCTACAAATGAAGTGTCTCATCTTCCAAAGTGTCCCACTTATGGCACTCCTCTACCTGACACCCCAATGCGTGCAGTGATTATAATCTGATACGAAATATTATAATCTTTCACAGAAATACTGACTTTCCCCCCAGGTTTTTAATCCGTTCTGTGTCATGTTCCAAGGCACCCACTTATTCTCTCTTCTCACAAGCAGCATTTGTATGACACAGAAGTCTAAGCAGGTAGAAAGCTGGCACAAACAATGGATAACTGCAGAGACACTTAGCTGTCAGACAGGTGATCTAAAATGTAAAACTCTGAACGTTCAGTTGATACCGTGATGTCGTTTTCTTAATATTTTTAGAAACAAGTATGCAGCATGTAGAATATATACTAGAAGATGAAATACAGCTCCATCTTCCTGAAGAAAATAGAAGTCATGTGGAAAGTTAACTAAATTATTCTTTCTTTTTTTCTTGTCTGCAAAGGAAAATAGAGCTTTCTTTCCTGTTCTCCTAAAAGATTGATGAAAACAATGCATGACATGCACATCAGGAAAATGCACCCTGACATTTTTGCACAGGATATGCATAGCATGTTGAGAGATTTTTACTATAAAACTGACAGTTTTGGTGCAAGCTGTTCCTGCCATAACTGCAGGGAATGGAATGCAAAAGGGAGAAGTATGACTTACACTATCCACATTTGAAATGAACCTGACAGGCTACAAGGTGGCTCGTGTAAAGGTACCAGAAGGTATCTAAAACTAGTTCCTATGCACTTTATAGAACAGCATCCCTAAATATTGTACTTGTAATGTAGTGAACTGATTAAGGGAAAATCACGTCTCTTAACAGATTTTCACAGGTATTATAAAAGTACTGGTATGGACCAGTGAATTCAAGGCTTTTCAAGATTCCACTTCTTCCCTCAAACACTCATAGCACAAAAGCAATTTTCCTTTAACAAATTTACATGAAAGAAGACTGCTTGTTTATGAAAAGATTAACAAAGGCGGCCATGCTGTGTCTGCATAGTCCAGAAGACCTTTTACAAGAAATAAAAATGATGGCAGTACTTGTAGCAAATTAAACATTTGGCTGCACAGAATGTATATCTATCAATTTGAAATGAGACTATATAAAAAATATTTCTTGTATAAAGGTTATCATCCAAACTATAATATATTCAAATTCAATACAAAATGTCATTTTACTAATAAATTCCTTATGCTTTCAAATTTCAAAGAAGTGAAAAGATCTTTAAAAAGCAGTGATTAAATATGCAAATACAACCCTTGCAGCCTTTTTTTTTTAGAGAGGTACCTTTTAGAAAACTATCTATCTGCAAAGAAATCTTACTTTTTTTCTCATTTTTCTTCTCCGCCTCTTCCATTTTTAATGATGGATTGCTGTACAGTAGGCTGAACACCACGCAGCTTCAGTCTTCCCTATTAAATTAATTTAGGGAGACCATTAGATTTCTAATCTTGGACAGTCTCACTTCCATTCCCTCATTGCTTGAGGGCTCACCTGCTGTCACCTCAAGCTAAATCCTTCTCATTTATTCGCATGAACCACCAACTTTCATGAGACTGCCAAAATAAATATGAGCAGCAGCTTATTTATTTCAGTAACAGCTTTCGTCAGTGTAACTGCTACACCGAATGACAGTAGGGCTCTGCTCCTCACACCCACTAGTTTCTAGGAGAACAACTTGATTTTTGTTTTCTTACAGTATGACGTATTTAGTAAAGTTGTAAGAGATGTGTAAGTTAGGCATGTCTTCCAAACCCAACTCAATATTTGTTTTCCTTGGTATTATGGTTGGCTGCTATTCTGCTCAGTACCTCCTGGGGCTCTCTTTTTCTCTTTTTAACTTTTACTTGCCTGTTCTAGTTTGACTCTCTTCTAGAGGTCTTGCAATGGCCCACGTTTAGAAAGACACGATTGACAGAGCTACTCTGATGAAGTACTGGCGAATCAAGACTGAAATTTTAAAGCTCACTCAGTAGCTGGGCGAATATGACCAAAAAGAAGCAAAATAAGAATAAGAAGAGGAAGACAAAGAAGAAAAGGAAGAAGAATCCTTCTCATTCAGAGCAGCTGCTGCACATCAGTTGGAGTCGGAGACCCACAAAAGAGCTGGAGCTCCATTGCATCCTTTGGTACTCATCCCACCAGAGTGCAGGAAGTGAGTCCTTGATAACACAGAAGAAAGCTGGGACTAGAACCATAAAGTGATTTAAATGCCCCTGTCGCAGCCTGGGATCCTCAAGACCTCACGTCTTGCAGTCTTTTTATTGGACCCCAAACTGTATGTCTACTCTAGTAGTCTAGAAGTTCTTCTGCATCTTGGTGGCTCAGCAGGCCACTACAACCAAGACGTGATTGTGACCAGCAGCATTGGAAGTAGTGACATGCTTAACATTAAATCTGGCCACCTTTGAATAGTAAAGGCAGCTACTGCCCAGGGCATGAGAGGAGGCTGAAACAGGGCAGGGAAGTACTCTGGATCAAGCAACAGCAGAGAGTCTTGGCAACCCATCTGATTGCTTTGTTTAATCACAGAGGAGTGGATCTCTGATTTATTAAGGAGCCCATACACGGTCTGTCTTCTTCTCCTTGCTGGAGACACAGGGTATAATTAGACTCCCAATGCTTTTTCTGTCTCCCTTCTGTTTGTGTTTTACTGGACCTGCTGTGCTAAGTGTCCCTGTACCTCCAGCACAATCAACAGCAATGGGACTGGGCTGCAAGGCAGTGACACAGCAGGGGGGGGAGGAGAGGAGGATTCAACACAGCTGGTCCAGAGTGGGACCAGTGGGAGAGACTTACACTGAGCAAAATGCATCCCTGACCTTTTCCTAATGATGTCAACACAGGGTGTTGCATCTTGTTAGAAGGCAGAAGTAGGGCTAGAAAAGCTGCTGTTTCTGCCTGTCTCCATTTCTACATTCGGTGTTGGGTTGTCTCACTGCTAGGTGAGACCCTCTACTAAGGAAGCTGCTGCTAGCTTTGTAAAACCAACAGCAGTGGGAATGCAAATCTTCTCCCAGTCTATAGCTCTCCCACAGGAAGTGATACAATTTGAGGGCAGCGAAAACTTTAGATTTGCCATCTGCTTCTGCAGAGCTGTAAGAAATAGATGACTGCAGGTCAAAATCAGAGGAGACAGACCAGTACAAGACAGAAATGTGCTAAGCAATGCAAAAGAAGACACATTTCTTTCCTAAAACCGGATTGCAACAGTGATTCTGAAGGACCCAAGAGTGTGTAGTAAGCTGTTCAAAAATTATATTTTGAATGATATTGAAGTATGGGATAATTATGAGTTGGAGAGCTAGAAGTTAATTCGTCATTTTTCTGAGTAGCTTCATCTTGGCTACCTGCTCCAACAGGACTAGAGATTCTCCATGTTGCCTGCCTCCTGCACACCATGTCATCCAGAGAGCAGAGTTACCATTTCTCATAGGCTGATATGCAAGACCATCCACAGCAAGCTACTGAGTTTTTGCAGAGCAATTATGAATGCAAGTCAGGAGGAGGTAGGAAGAAGTAGGAGAGGAGTGGAGGGGAGAGAAAGAAGTAATGCTTATTGTCATGGAAACATTTCTCCACTGTATTGTTGCCCAGCACTGACAGATGTGATTTACCAAATAGTGGTGGAATCCATCAGCACTGGCACATGTGACCCAGTGTCATGTTTTAATCCCAGACAGCAACTAGGTACCATGCAGCTGCTCCCCAACTCCCCACCTTGGTGCAATGGGGAGGAGAACTGGAAACAGTTAAAATTGTGGGCTGAAATAAAAACAGTTTTATAACTGAAATAAAATAAAATAATATAATAAATCCTATATTTATATCAGTATTGAAAAGGGGCAGGGGGTGAGAGAGAGAGAAAGAGAGGAGGGAATAAAACATAAGAAAAACAAGTGATGTGCAACGTAAGTGCTCATCACTCAGTGACTAGTGCCCAGCCCATCCCAAGCAGTGATGGGCAGCTACCAGCCAACTCTGCCCCAGTTTACAGACTGTGGTACTGAATATCCCTTTGGCCAGTTTAGGTCCTGGCCATGCTCCCTCATGGCTTCTTGTGCAGCTTCTCACTGGCAGAGCATGGAAAACAGAAAAGTCTTTGACTTAGGCTAAGCACTACTTTGGAAAAGTTAAAACATCAATGTGTTATCAACATTATTCTCATACTAAATCCAAAACACAGCACTGTACCAGCTACTCAGGAGAAAATTAACTCTATCCCTGCCAAAACCAGAACAGTATCCAGCTGTTATTCCACAATATTTTTGTCATGCCAGGTCCTAGGCTTTCCGATACATTGGAGCTAACCATCATCACACTTCCAGTCCTCTGATATATATATGTGTGTATATATATATGTATATATATATATATATATATATTTACATACAATACAGACAGTATTCCCTTAGGCCCTTAGGAACAGGTCATCCCTATTAGGGTTTGTCTGTGTTCATTTGTTTGTTCATTTAGTCTGTGACTTTGGGCTCTAGCTGGATATCTGCAGTTTTGCTACTATTGCATAGCTTGTATATTGCAAACAATAAACTACTTGATCCCAGTACTCCAAGACACTTGCAGTGACTTGAATACTTCACTGCTGATGAAGACAAATGTAGGATATCTGCAGACACCAAAATCTGCCGTGGGGCTGTTCTACATTCTAATGGTTGATTCTAAGTAATGTATTTTCTGACCTTGAGCTCTGCATTTATTTTTGAAGAAGCTTGAGAATCAGTTTCAAATTATTGGAGGCATAGCTGTAATCTCCATTTTCTTCCAAGTGCATTGCTTTCAATTCCCATCTGTCCTTTTAGACACTTCCTCTATTAAATGATCACAGAAGATGAATAACAGTAGTGTGAATTCTTCAAAATGGCATTACATGTTATTCTGCTACTTATTAATGTTCTGTATTCTTTTATTTACGATAACCTTGTGAACATTAAGGTAAGATGGTATCCACATGGTCTTTACATCCAGCTGAAAAGTGACACAAGTGTATTATGAAAATCCAAGGATGGGAAAAACAAGAAAAAGTAGGAGAAAAGAAGAGAAAGTATGTTTTAGGTGAGAAATTAAGGGAAGACCCTTATTACTATGTTTTTGGATTAGCTCTTTCTTGGTTGTCCAGGTTTAAAATCTAGTTGTATAATTAATGTAATTGTCAGGAGTTTACACACTTCGCTTGTAACACCTATCGTATGTATCATGTATCGTATGTACCATGCTAATGTATCTTTTCAAACTGATTTTATTCAGTCACTAAATATACACAAAAATGAACACTGCAAAATTTGTATTGCCTTTACTGGCTCCAAGCACAGTGTATCATACAGAGCTTTGAGATCAAGGGAAGAAAGGTTTTGCTTCTACGTATTTTCTTCATATACTGGAGTGTTCCAGCATTTTCACCATCAGGATGACATGATCCACGTTGCTTATTTGAAGTATCTTAACAGTATGGTAAACTTTCCCTTGATAAGGAGCATATAGTAGTTGATTAAACCATTTAAAATATTTCGAAGCCTATTACATGTGAAACTATGTTCTGTACCACTTTCCTGGCTTTAAAAGACTTTCAGGTCATGAAATCTGCTTTACTTCATGATTCCTGGTGCTAATGATAGAAGATAATTTGTAATTTTAATACAAGGACTGTGATCCTTCAGGTCACTTCTGTGCACAGGTTCGCCTCTCCTTTTCTGCAGTGCACACAGACATTGAGCTGGCTTCAGTTGTCTCTCCCTCCATTTATCATGGTATTGCCCCCAGGTTCAATTCTCTAAAACCACGGCTTAGACCCCAAATCTCTTGACATTGCTTATGCTGGCCTTTAAGAAAAAATAATTTCAGGTATCTCTTAATTTAATTTCTTGCTTTAGGATTTTCAGCTGCATCAGAGCCATATTTTCAAGCTGTTATCTACAAATATAAGTGGCAAACACTTTTTCGTTTATTTAAAAAAAAAATCTTTAATGAAAGCTAATAGTCTCATGCAATTGCTTGCTGTTAGCCATGGCCTCCAAAAAAACAGCAAACATCCCATGAGTCAAAGTAAAATATGAGTGCTGCTGAGATAGGCATCAAATCTTCTCTGCTTTTTAAGCATTCTTAAAATGGAGAAACTGTATAATCATGAAGGACAAGAAAAGGTACTACTAAGTCATGCAGGGCTTTATGGTGGGAATAAGGTACAGGAACAGAAGCTTTGTGATGAACAGAAGGCACAGAGAAGAAAATATGTTTCTGTCAGAGCCATCTGTTGTGGATCTACCCAGGCTCAGCTGTGGATATGGGTGGAGATCTCTGTAAGATGATGGAAGAATTATCTGTTGGTAGGAGTTTTTATCATGTACATATAGTCCGGGAAGTTATGCTACCAGAAATTGTAAAGTCCTGGTATTTTTGGATGAGAAGGTCTGCATGTTCTGCTCTAAGGTCACTATGCCAACCAGAGGTGATCCTGCTTTAAACTCAGAATCTTACAGTTACAAAGGAACTGGCTGTCAAAAATCATCTTTGATCAGCTGATTGTAAATCAGTTGAAACAGGTCAGCAACAAAGGTTTTGAATTCAGAATGGCAATTTTTGTGTGCATGTGAAATAAGGCTCAGCGGAGTTAAGAGCTCAAAAATTTTAATGTGAAGGCTCAGTGGAGTTAAATTAAGTCAGTGTATTATTTAAGAGTTTTCTTGTATATTGCAGGCAGAAGGGGAAAATGGTAGGAAAGGAAAGTTGACCCATCTGGCAAAAATAAGCACCCTCCAAAAGTGTTTAAGGAAAAAACCTGCCTCTAATAGAAAAGGAACTGAAAGTTGGGATAGCTAGGTCTCAAAGGTCAGAAAATGCAGAGATAAACCAAAAACATTCAAAAGCCTTGCTGAGCTGCACATCATGAAGAAAATGAAAGAAAAAAAATAGCAGGAGATACTATATCTTGTTAAATAAAAAGAGAACAAGAAGAGCTGCTGACTGACAGATAGAAATGAAAGGTTAATCCCAGGTATGGCCAAATAGTAAATGAATCCCATTCCCAGGATCTGAGATAGAGATAGCATTGGAATGGAGGGAGGATGGCAGGGTGATGGAAGTCACCCCTTCCCGAGGCAAAGCAAACAGAGGGCACGTTCACACAATATGCTGCTGTCAGGTGAGAAGCAGCTCTGCTGCTGATGTGGCTTGGCCAGGTGGAAGGCAGCTGTGAAGTGGGCTCTGCTGGGCTGCACCGGTGAGGCTGCAGAAAAGTAAACCTTGCTCTCATGCAGCCCCTCCACCCAGCACTGCCTGGCAGCTTGAGAGGCTCCATCTAATTTTGAGCCATCCTTAGTGAAAA
Source organism: Nicator chloris (assembly GCA_013400495.1). Lineage (NCBI taxonomy): Eukaryota > Metazoa > Chordata > Aves > Passeriformes > Pycnonotidae > Nicator > Nicator chloris. The sequence goes on along the minus strand of WAAE01005390.1, from coordinate 34,045 downwards.
CCTGAAGTAAGGCTGGCTTCACCATCCACTTGGAAATGTGGGAAACTTAGTTCCAGCCCAGGCAAGCAGCAAGTGACAGTTCCCCACTCCCAAACTCTAAGTTAGGCAGATGGCCTTCAGCAAACACAAATTTTACTGTAGGGTTTGAACATATTGAAAGGGGAAACCTGAGCAATCTGCCATGGGCAGGGCAAACATTTAAAATAATTTGCTGGCACTAATCCTGACTACATCTTCTTCACTGCTGTGCTGGGTGAGGTGAGAAGTGTTTGCTGGCTGCTGGGTTGATAATTATATTGGGGCAGTGAGGGGCTTGGAGAGTTGGTGCTGCCCTAATCTATACAAACTAAGGCAGCTGCATATACATAAAAAAACCCCCTCAACAAGTCCTGAGCTGTCAGAGCCCTGCATGTGTATCTGAAAGGCAACTCAACTGACTCCCACAGCCAGCTGAGGAGCCGGTGGATGTGGGAGCTGGTCCCTTTGAACTTCTTCTGCTCAGTTTTGGGTGGATGAGCATGTCTGTTGTTCAGCAGTCCTTGTCCTCTCTTCCCTCTCTGTTCTCTATGTCATCAGGCTGCAGTTTCATCCTGCTTTCAGCGTGGCCTGGCCTTCAGCCCTGCCTTTTCCAAGTATCTTCTCTATGCCCCAGCATTCTTTCATTTTGGAAAAGCTGCAAGGATCTATACAGAGTCCTTGCCAGTACAGGGAGCTTTTCCTGAACACTCTTTTCCTCCAGTAAGAGTCTCTCAGGTTCTTTGAAAGAAATGCCCCAATAATATTGAACCTGCATGTTTGTTAAGCCTATTAAAGATTTAGCGAAAAAAGAAAAAAACCAACACAAAAGTAGGATTGGGTGATGGCCCAAACATTACTTCTATCTGTCCTGACACTTCACCTGATCAGTAGCTTCTTCTCTCCCCAGGAGATGGTGGCAGAGTTCTTGTCCTCTGCTGGTGCCATCCCTAGAGAGAAACATTCTGCTTCGTGACAAGAGCAAAAGAAAAAAGAAAGGAGTGTTTGAGGGAGATAATCACAAATCCTATTTGAACACCAGAGCAGATTTTAGGGAAAAAATATGGAAGATAAAAGCAAATAAGTGGAATGAATCTCTCTAGCCTTAAGTAAAGCATTGAGACTGGGTGTGCTTCACAGGAACTAATATTTGAGTAAGAAATGACAGGGGATTAATTCTGACCTTGTAGAACAGAGGAGGCTGCTGAATAACAGAGCAATAGTTATATTTCATATGAGGGCAGCCTTGGGCCCAGTCTGGCTCATTGTTTTCCTTCATGACCTTGGTGTAAGAACCAGACATGCACTTACAAAATCTGCCGATGACACAAAGGTGGTATGTACAGCTAATACAGTCCAGAGGAAGACTTGATTATTATGCAGGAAAAATTAGATGACCTTGTGAAACAGCAGAACAGAAACAGCATGAAATTTAATAATCCAAAGTGCAAAATCATGCCCTTGAAGACTAATCATCAGAACTTCTGCTGTAGAAAGGGGGTTCCTGAACTGGAGGAAGGAGAGATGAACAAGCTGATTGACCATAGGATGGCTGTAATATCCGCCATGCTGCATGGCTATGAAAACAGCTGAAGATGATGCTCCAAGCTGTACCTGGTAAGAATATGCAGCAGACTTGTGAAGGAATTAGTATTAGGGTAAAAGGTATTGAGCTCAGATCATATGCATTTTTGCTCATCTGTGTTCAAAAGATACTTTAAACTGTAATAAATGCAGGGAAATGCAGGTATGTACAAGCAGGAAAGGTCAGATGGGGTAGCAGTGATTACCATTTCTGTGTTGGGTGCCCTTTTTTCTCCTCCCTTCCCCCAAGCTTTCATAAAAGGTTTGCTGCTCTGGGTTAATGTTTTCCCTATTGAGTTATTCCCATCCCCTAAGGAATATTTCAGTCAACAGGCAAAGAAGTGAATTCCCCTTCCCACTGATGCAGAACTTCATGATGGGGGTGAGAAAAGGTTTACCTTTATTTCATTCACTAAATCTTGGCGACAGTAGGATATTAAGGCAAGAATGTAGAGTCTTCTCACAGTCCTGGGAAAACAGTCCATGCCTGTCAGTTGTATCCTCTTTCTGCTCAGAATTGAACAGGTTTCAGCAGGACAGATGGAGGTGTCAGCAGCACCCATCTTTTGGGGCTTGGTACTGGCAATAACAGCTCAGGACCCAAGTGCTGGTCCTTCCACATGCCGCTCTCTCTCCCAGCCCTACTGCTGGACTTTGTGGTATGACTCCATATTTACTTTAGTGCAAGAAAAAGAGGCTCAAACCCAGCAAAAGGTTTTCAGTGGAAGTGCACCTCTGGAATTTTCCTCCTCTTTCTTCTGCCTCTCCTGTTTTCTGGAATCACTCAGGGTCAGAAAATGGGAAGGGAATTCTTCAGTGGATTGGCCAAGGGGAGCTTCCAGCAAAGCCCCTTCCAACAGCACCGTAATCTGTGAGAAATATCTTGCCATATGGAAAGGCTGTTCATTTTTTTCCCTCTGTGCGCAGTTTGGCTTGCCCCACATTAGCAGAGGCTATCTTTAGCATGTCGTTGGTGTTTTTTATGAAGAGATATAAAAACTCCCACAGCAGGAGTCCTCTGGCTCTGAGACTGGGTGATGGAAGGAGGCTATGACAGACTGCTTAGCTGGTCCCACTGTTCAGAACCATCTGCTTGCCAAGGTTTCTCAGCTCTGAAGAGAGAGGCAGATGCTGCCCTTCTCAGCGGTGGTATGTCACTGTGAGTATGGAGTACCACTCAGAGACTAGGAAAGGTTCAGATAAAATGAAATCCAAACTATTTAAATAGACAAACAGGAGATGTTTTGTATTATTTTCTATTGTAAAATAGTCCCTGTCGTTGTAAATAAGAAGGAAAATATAGTAGTTCTCTCAATGCAATTCAGCAAGGCTCCCCCACAATTCATTCAGACCCCATTAATTAGATTAAGCAGTTTAAGCAGTTTGTTTAATGGCCATATCTCTGCAGTTGCTTATGCTGAACATAATTTCCTTTCCTGTTGCTAGCTTTGCAACAAGTCACAAGAGTTATTTACAGACACCTTAGTTTTATCTAATTTAACAGCTTTGTGTTGTCAGCAGTTTTGCCATCTCATTGTATTCCCCCTCTTCCTGGTCATTAATAAATAGATGGGGCTGAAGAAAGAGTTGAATTAATCCCAGCAGTGATCCTCTGCTACAGTCCCTGTGGCATCACTCTTACCACCTTTTCATCCCAGTTATCTGCCATTTATCCCCATTCTTTTCTCTCTCTTTTAACCCATAAAAAACCTTATCTCCTACCCCAGGGCTACTGAGTTTCCTTAAAAGCCTTCTGGTGCATGATACCATCAAATGTCTCTGTAAATGCATATCTTGTGGTTCTCTTTTAGTCAATATTTTGCTACCACTTTGTAACATTTTAAAAGGTTAGAAAAGCACAGTTTATCCTCACTGATAGGTATATCAATTTATCTCTGCTGAGCAGGGCTGACTTGCAATTTATTCATCCTGATTTTCTCTCTCTCTCTTACATATCACCTGTAGGTGTTTTATAAGTACTTTAAATGATTTTCTCAACTATTTTGCTCATTAATGAATTAAGGTTTTTTTAGCTTTCTGTTTTGAGGGTCATTCTTAAGAGCTGTTTTAAAGATCGCTACAGTGTTGGCCATTTTCCAGTTACCCAGAAGAGTCGCTCTTTTAATGATGAATTATATATCTTTAATGATAAATTATGGCAGGCTGAAATTGTGCTCCATTCTTAGGATTTCCTCAGAGTCTCTGATGAATTCCATTTGGTACAATGAGTTGTTGGAACATGTATTTCTGACGTTGTTACACCTGTGATAATTTTAATATCTTTTACCCAACAGAGCTTTCGCACAATGACGTAACTTCAGAATAAAGTTTCACACTCAACCCTTCTTTTCTGACACCCAAATGAATCATTTACCTTCACTGAAACCTTTCCTCACCCTGTGATTTATTCTTTACACTTAGCACTCCAGTAAACCTATGTAGCTTTCCATATGTGATTTACTTGCATTGCTTCTTTGTTATCATGGCTTTGACTGGTTTTGTTTACTTTCTGAGGTTCAACTTTCTCTATGAGTTGTATCTTGACTGTCAAAGCATTTTATTTGTTATGCTTTAATTGAGTATCCTCTACTGAAAGATGCTTTGGAGATAAAAATTAATCCTGGAATGTTACCATTTAAATATCCTATGCCTTCCCTTGTTTCTTTGTTCTGAACTGTGGACATCTGCTAAAGCCCAGGTTATAAATAGCTTCCACTCTAAAGTTATGAATAACATTAAAAAAAATAATTATTTCCCTGGAAGAAAAAGACCTGGTTTAAATGTTGGTATTTTATCTTAAAATGCTGATATTTTGTTCAAGTTATTGATCTTGAATATGAGTCTATTCAGCCAGACTCGTAAGTTTATCAGCTTCAACGTAAATATTCACGTAAATCAATCATAATTATTCTCATTGTAATTATTGTACTTGGGGCCATAGTCTCTGAAACAAATCCAGTAGTTAATGAACTCCATTACATGTAGTATTTTTTCATGCTTAATCATTTTGATTCACAGTATGTGTTGTGTTTACAGCACTGGATTTGTTTTTTTTCAGTTCTAGAATTTGTGCTAAGAGTCAGTTTCTCCTACACATGTTGAATTCTGTTCAGTGGTTTAGGTAGCACATTTTAACTCTTGTATTTATCTTCCTCTAAACAAACTAATCATTGAACATTTTTTATATTCCCTTCTAATAAGAGTTTCTTATTCACAGTTGCTTCATTTCTTCCCAATTTAGTACTGGTTTCTCAATCATCAGTAACCCTCCCCTTCTTATCTCTGTACCTTTTTGTTATTTACATACCTGTGATGAATCCTTCTCCCCTCATCCTTTTGTTATTTTACATGTCTAATTTATTTCTCAAGATTACACTGTTTTTATAACTCAAACCTGAGAAGGCAAGGAATTTCCAACTTCTAAAGTTGTTTTTCCCTCAGTGGTCTTGTACCAAAGCCATTGACCACTATCCGTCCTGATTAACAGCCTGCCTCCCCTACCCAAGCCTGTTAAAATACACAATCCCTAGATTTGTATGTGCTTGAATAAGAAATGAGTATAAATACAAGTGATGTTCATGAGAAAGGCCTAGTGCTCAGACTTTTGAAAAACAGACCACTTAGATTAGGGCTAATCAAGCGTTTTATGGTGAAATAATTTTCTGCTAGAAATAACTCAAGAGTTAGGTGCTCACTAGCAATACAGACAAGCCAGGATGAAGCACATGGTGTAATCAGATGAAGCAGGTGCTTGAACTGGTCATCCTAGCCCTACATGCATTTTTGCTATTAAGGGGACAAGGAGTGGGATCTAAAATATGTGTCTATAGATGATAATTTAAAAAAATATACAGGCACAAATCTTTCTTTTCCTTTTATTTGTTCAAAAATTTAAATAATGGAATTTATTTATTATCATATTCAATAATGATTTTGCTATATGAATTAAGAATGTAAATTTTGTGGCTTAAAAAGCAATGTCAAAATAATGTAACATTTACACTCTAGAATTTTGTATCAAATTCATTACCAGATTGTTCTGGATCTTTGGAATTGGGGTTTCTTTTACCCCTGTAGGACTAACTCAGAAGTGTGGGCTGAGGTACAGCCTGCATTTCTTCTTCCTAATGGCGCAAGTCAGGGCTCTCTTTGACTGCAGGGAGGTTTGGTGAGACTGGGACTGGGAATGTTTAGTCTCTGCAGTGACACGGGGTTCAGAAATCTCCAGGCACTGCCAGAGTGCAGTGCTCTTCTAAACTACCTCCCAGTGTCTGGCAGCCACCCAGCATGTCCCAGCACTGCAGGACCTGAGCTGACATGGCTTTAGAGGTCTGCTAGCAGGAGAGCCAGATGTGGCTCAGGTGTCTGCACCAGAGTGTAAACACGTCCCTGACTACCTAGGTTACTCCCTCTCTTCTACATTTTTCTCTTTAGGCAGGAGAAATCCAAAGCCCTTTAAGAACTGGAATTTGATAATGTTACTGTTACTACACAGTACTGCACCATTTGAAGGTCTTCTTAATTATCTGATAGACTGGTAGAATCATTGAAACCATTCCCATTTCCCTAACATATATAACTTTGGGTATGAAAACCATACAGATCAAGTTTGAAAAGCCTATTATTTGTCAGGCAGTTTAAGAGATCCTGTGATACTTTCTCTCCTGATACTGCAGAAGCAATTAGACTATATTAGGAGATGTAAAATTTGTACCTTTGCGGTCACAACCATGTTTTAAACTATTTTTTTCCTCTCTCTACATGCAAGAGCCAAAATCTAGCTTAGCTCAACTGAAAACTAAATGGATCATGACATTTCCATGACAGTCCCACCCAGGGCACACCAGGCAGACTGGATTTTTTAAACTATCAATGTTAGATTTGTCAAATTTGCTGATATGGCAGCTTGAGCACATGGAATGGAGAAGAAAGCCCAGCATCACAAGTGTCTGTTGTTCTTTCTGAGTGAGTGGGGTCTGGGATGGGGTTGAGGTCTTGGGACAAGGTCTGGATTTGGTTCCTGATCCGAAGTTGCCTGAAATTTCTCCGCTGACTCTGATCATGACTTAAAGCTGTAAAAAAATCCCTCAGTGTCTATGTGTCAAACACAAACTTGTGTTCTCTGAAATGGCATCTTCTTTTAATGGCAAAAAACCTGGAGAATTCCTTGAGCCTCTTGCAGTCATTAAAAGTTCTGCTGTCAAGTATGAAGTTGTTCTAATTTGATTCTCGGATACTAGATGGTGTTTTCCCCTCACTTTTTACAGAAATTCTTCTATTACCAGGAATTCTCTCTCTATTTTAGTACTTGCTGATGGAATTATTATATTAGGTGGTGGAATAAAATTACACCTACCTTCTTCTAGGGACTTGTGCTCCAACTGGTGTCTGGCTGTAGGGAGGGCTGCCTAGATTTTTCTCTATTATAGGAATAAAATATACAAAATAAAATCTTTTCATGCCAGCTTTGCTATCACAAATATCTCTGATGGATATGCTGATTCATTTTTTAATAGGGGATAATACTTCAGATGAGAAAATGATCAAAACACACAGCACAGTTTAGGTCAAGGTAATTTAACTCTAATCTTACCTAATTGTTATTGTGATCTGGACAGACAGAACAGAGATAATTAAATCTTGGTCATGAACTATCCTCTTATTTCACATGGTTCCATGCACCAAATACAATGCTAGCAATCTTAGCTGACATTTTCTGTGAAAAGACATTTTTAGGCATTATAATGTGTGAAGGCTGCCAGCAGGGCAGTCTATCACTTCTACCTTATATCAAAGGGATGTGCTCTCTCTTGGAGGAAGAAAATAAAGCTAGTATAAAAAACAAGACTTTAGCAAGGAAGGTTAATGTGGGGACCTTGCAACCTGGAAGATTCTAAGTTCAAATTTGGGAAAAAGATAGCACAGAACTTTCAGTCTTTCTTCCTTGCCCTTGAATCACACAAAAATCTTTGGGAAAACTGAAAAATACCTTCATCTCTACCTCTCATTAATGTAATTGCCTCCATTTCTCTTTCTGAACTCATAAGAACGGCTGTACAACAACCTTGTGATTTCCACCATGCCTAGCGCTGCTTCTCCACTGCTGACTGCACCAGTCCACTTGCCAAAGCTGCAACCTTAGGCTCAAGGTGTGAAGCATAATCAAGTGAAGATGGTATAAAACCCCAGGTAGACATGAAGCATTCAGAGACTTAAAGTGTGTTCCTTAAATAGCTACAGTCTTTGTTTCACAGCTGTATTTTCTGATAGCAAGCAAATTTTGCAATTACAAGTGGGGTGCTATCAAATCAGTATGAAACATTCATAACTGTAGCTAAAATTGGGTGATGTCTCCTCAGCTGATGCATGCTTGAGAGAGATGTCTTTGATGCCAAAGCTTTTTAACAGGGCTGATACTGTCATCATTGGGTGTGTAGCTTACTCAGTTTGTCAGTCTCTGCTGGGGCTTTGCCAAGTCCTGGATTTAAATCCCAAGTTCTCTTGGTCAGAAAGGCAGAGTGTAGCCTGTAGTGTGCCTAATACTGGTACCAGCTCTCACCTCAGGGAGGCTGCAAGACTAATAAATTGCAAGAAGATGAGCAAAGGAGTTGCTGTGCACGCAAGTTTGTGTGTGAGAAGGAGGGAAAGAGAGAGCACCTGTGTGAGAGGACTTTGCTAAAGGGCAGAAAGCATCTGGGGAATTGGGAAGACTGTGCACAGTCTTCTGTGCTTTACAGATACAAATATAGGGGCATATGTGCTGAAGGGAGAGAGAACCTTTGTTCTCCACTGTTGAAGCCATCATTTAGAAAACAGGTGAAAATGGGTATGGTGGTCTCACTTTAGTCCCTCATGGCATTTTACACATCATCCAGCAACCATACAGTTTTACATATGACCGTTTTCATAGACAGAAAATGTGGATCATAATGATATAATGGTGAAGACAGAAGTCCACGTTGACAGGTATTAACAGAAAGTGCTGCAATGTAATTTCCCTCTTGCGTTTTCTCTGACTGTAACTAGTAAAAAGTCCTCATCCTCAGCAAATTTGAGTAAATCAAATTTACTCAAATTAAAAGCTGTTTCTCTGTGACAACAGACTATCCTTCTTGTTCCACTTCAAGAAGTATTAATTATGGAACATCATGTTTTACAAATTTTTTTTTGTATAAATGCTGCATTAAAGCACTATTATAGTGTTGAGTAAACAACTCTGTGTGTTTTGCAATAGACTCTCAGAAAAAGGTTGCATCAGTATTTTATAAGTAGGTCAGTGACAATTCCTTACGTATTTCTTAAATTCACATGGACTATTCAGATTCCAGCATAGAAATACATGGATAAAACTACTGTGAATAAAATATTCATGTTTTTCTTTAAAAATAAATAGACCCACATAAACTGCAGTAAGAGAGGTTTCCTTGTGCAAGACTCTCTTCTGCATGCTTTAAGAGCTCTACTTAGTTCGGTTTATTACTATATAATTAATATGAGTGTAATTAATATGAGTATAATTAATGTATGCATAATAAAGATGAAGTTCCCTTTGCAATGAAATCATTCATGAATTTGAGGATTGTAACACATCCCTTATTTCTTCATTTGATATGAAAATTGTTGCAAATATTAGATATGGTGACTGATTCCAGGGTCGTCTCCTCAAGAAGCCTTTTTGCTTAAACTTGCATAAAATGTGTTTCTGTTACTGTTGAGATGTCCATTGCTGTGGGATTACAGGATGCCATTTCATCCAAGAGGTTTTGTAAAGAGAAGGTTGTTTTACTGTAGATGTAGTAATACTTGTGACCAGGTGGTATTTCAAAGAAAGCCCCAGGAGAAGAATAGCAAGTGAAAAAGATTACTCTTGTCTTCTGGAGATGTTTCCTTGAGTAATCTCACCTCTGGCATTTGTAGAAAGCCAAAAATCTCCCCAAACCAAACAAAACCCAAACTATCTCTGAGACATCTAGTCTCTGGAGAGCTTTGAAAATTGCTGAGACATGTAAAGGTTAGTATCTGAAATGGCCTTCTTTAGACAGAAACTTTGTTTAACATAGAAAACACTTTCACTGATGCATGGTTAATAGAGATATGTGCCGCACCATTTTCTTGGGTCTGTCACCCTTTCCATGTGTGGAGCAAATTATGGTGAGCCTCTGTATGAAGTGTTTGTAGTTCTCTTGGCTAAAACACATAGTTTCCATCAAAAAGAACAGCATTCCAGCCATCTGAAACTATAAAACCCATTTTCTTTCAGGTATTTCCATAATCAAATTTGATGAGACATGCCCCCAAAAGACTGTGAAACTGTATGTTTTTAGAGTGATCAGAAAGTGATTCCATGGTTAGACAAGCATTTGAAACATTTAATCATCAATATAATATTCCTTGTGTTGGTAGAAATCCTCCTATTTCTGCTCACTTACTTCTTGATTAGGTGAATAGTGTCACTATTGACATTTCACATAGCAGAAACACAGCTCCATGTAATGTCTGCCCTGGGCTCCACATAGATCTGGGGAAATAGAGAAAGCAGGTTGGATGGCGTTTTGAGTGATTTTTCATGTATGTGAATATGAGTGGCCACTCCTTGGAGATCTTTTGAGAAAGAAGTAGATTATTAAAGGGATGGACTTTCCATGATTTACATGCTTATGTTGCATTGGCAGTTTCAGCAAATGGAAAATGTCACTGTCTACTGGCAGCTGCAAAAGACTTATGGCAGATATTTGCCTCTTTTGGTTTGTTCACTTGTGCACCTGACCCAACAGGCAGCAGGGCTCATTATCCACCATTATTATTCTAGATATTGAACTTATTTCTTCTCAAATTAGTTGCTTCTGGCTGACTTATCTGTAACGAGCATGATTGAAATAGCATGAAAACAATCAGTGATATGTGGCTGTCACCCGTTAACTCTTCCAAGGAAAGCTTTGTTAAGACTGCTTTGGCAGCCAGTGGATTTCATGAATTTGGAAGCGCAGTGTCATGCCAGCAACTGGCTAGAGCCAAAGCTTTGGTGCAGAAGAGGTGCTAGGCTGATTGGAATGGGGGTGGGATGTCACTGACAACTATGACTATGCAAGATATAACATCAGGGATGCTGTACGACCAGTTACACAGGTGGTACCAGCAACAGGGCTCCTTTATTTTCTTGTTTATTTTCAGACCAGTTGCAATGTGAAGTGGCTGTACTGGCTCCACCAGCTGGAGAAGAAACCTGTAGCTCTTCTGAGGGTGACATGCATGTTGGGCACACTGGAACTGAACTGTAACGCTCGTGCTCTGATTTGGGTTGAGGGATGGATTGCATTTCCCACTTCCACGTATAGACACTCCTCTCTCTTTTTCCCCCCCTTTCTTATAAGAAAGAGGATGTTTGCTTTGTATGCTACTTAGTATCTCAATTGGTTAATATAGTTCAGAAAGGAGATTTATCATGGACTCCCATGGTCATCTTGGGGGGAGGGGGGGCAAAAAAAAAGCAAGGAGAAGAACCACTCTCCCTTTCAGCTTCATAGTTATTGTTGAGAAAGACGTGAAAAGTTACTTGTAAAGATTTTGTTTGCAAAGACCGTAGAGAAAGAACTTGGGGGAGGCCAATAAACAATACTGGAATCACCAGGTGATGTCAGGGTCTTACTGACATGCATGTGAAATTAGGGGGAAAAAAACAAAACAAACAAACAAACAAAAAAAACCAAAACAAAAAAAAAAAACCCAAAAAACCCCAACCCCGATCCTTCATCCTGCAGAATTTGACAAACCGGCAAGACATTTCTGCCTTGCACATTGGGAGCCTATGAAAGGTAAGTGAAGAATAAGGCTATTCTTAGTCCCCTTTATAGGCACACAAAGTACGACACAGAAATGTCACTTGCTGGGGCAGGAGGAGGGTTTGTTAAAGAGGACAGGACCGCTGTGTAGAATCGTCCTTTACGACAGGGCAAACGAACCTGCCGTTGTCAGCCCCGCGCCAGCTCAGCACATTCCCATCTCAGTCAGCTACTGCAAACGTCCAGATTTCTTCCCTTCCCCCCGCCTTTCCCAAGTTGTTTTTATTAGTGCTCAAAGATCAGGCAGAGGCTTCGCCAGACCCTGGACGGCACCACCTCGGGACAGGAACCGAGCGGTGACTTCAGCACCGGCAGAGGAGAACTGCCGACAGGCAGGAGAGCGCCCCGAGGGTCACCGCCAGCGCCGATCGACGGCTGCCAGCCGCGACCTCCGGGGGCACAGCGGCTCTCCCCGCTGCTTCCCCTCAAAAGTTCCCAGCGGACCCCCCCTACAGCGGCTCCCATTGCTCGCCGCTTCCCCGGCGGACGGAGCGGTGCGGCGGCGCCTCCCCCGGCCCTGCCCAGCCCTGCCCGGCCCGGCGGAGGCGGTGGGCGGCTCCTGTGGCCGTGGCATAAACCGGCGGCCCCTCCCGCCGGTGCCGCTGTCCCCGCTGGACGGCGGGGAGGAGAGCAGCGCTGCCCTGGGATCCGGGCTGTGGCTGCTCTCCAGTGGAGGGGCTGCGCCTGGCGGCGGCTGGCCGGGAGCTGCGGGGCACGGGCGCGCCGCCTCCGGCTGCCGCGGCTTCGCTCGCACGGCGGCAGCGGCAGGAGGCTCCGCCGGGCTTCCCCATTGTCTGCCCGCGGGCGGAGGGCTGCGCTGCCCGCACACCCCCCACCCTCGCCTTTGTGTGCTCCGGCCGGCGGCGGGGCGGCGCGGCGCCCGCCGTGATGCGCGTTGCGGGGCGGCGCAGGGTCCATGCCGCTCGGTGAGAGGCGGGGAGGGACCCAGCCTGTGCCCCGGAGGCTTTTCGCCCGCAGCAGTCGGAGGAGGGGGACTATGGACTGAGCGCATCGCTGTACCATGGAGTCGGGCATCCGCTTGAGCACGCTCTGCCTTTTCCTCTGCCTGGGACCAGGTAGGCGGATGCTGGACCCGCCGGGAGAGTACCCGGGAGCGGGGCCGGTGGAGCTTCGCAACGGCGATGCTCTGGCCGCCGGGCAGCCGCAGGTGCGGAGAGCGGCGGAGGAGCTGGGGGCGGGGCGGGGCTCGGGAAGTTGCGGTGTCGGCGGGTGGGTGACGGCGCTTTCTGGATCAGTTTCAGGCTTTGGCGTGGACCCCTCGCTGCAGATCGACGTGCTGTCCGAGCTACAGCTGGGAGGCTCCACGGAGGGCGTGCGCCAGGTGCCGGGGCTGCACAACGGGAGCAAAGCCTTCCTCTTCGCAGGTACGGCCGCCCCGGCCCCAGAGCTCCGGCCGTGGCCGTCGGGCCCCAGCGCCGCGCACAGGGCGCGCCCCCCCCAGTCACCCCAACGCGAGAGGTTTGCTCGCTTTGAGACCTCGGGATCCCGTCCCTTCCCTTCCTGCTCGCCCCTCTTCCACTCTTTACAGCTACCCTCCCATTATTTTATAATTTTTTTTTCTGTCTCACTCCATTTTTTTGTTTCTTTGACTGGTAGACGCTTAATTAAAGTACAGCAGGAACGGGGATGGCAGATGGCATGTTTTGTGAGTCGTGGGGTGCGGTGATGAATAATAGCACCACCCACTCTATTGCTTTACTTGGGAAACGCTAAACATATCCCAGTTCCTAAGGAAAACCTTACTGAAAGTTTTATGTGAATCGAGTAAAATGCTGAAATGAAGTGCCCCGGAGGAGGGTGGCAGATGGCTGGAAATAAGAACACCCTTTTTTTTGCCGAAGGAAAGTGGCCCTTTTGAGGCTCTGTGACATACCCCTCCTGAGAAACAGTGAATGAGTTTTGGTCTCTTTCAGTGCTTGTGGTTGTTTCTTTGTTAATATTGGGAATAGAAATGAAATAGTAGTTTTCTACCTTCCAAAAATACATTTAGGAGTTTTATTAGAGATTATTAAACATTAGTAAACTTTCTTATATTGTAATTCATAAAAGACTGTAAAATAACTCTCAATATCTAGTTGAATATATTGACATTGGTTAAATTCCATGCGGGTGCTCATTATCTGTGTGTTTTTGAATTACACTTTATTAGCATACTAATATGTTAAATGAAACTGGAGTCAACAATATTTTTAGGAAAAAACCCACAAGTCTATCTTAATTAAACAAAAAAAAGCTGAAAACTGGCCTTTAGAAGCAAGTCTCTGAAAGATGATGAAATGCTCCTTATAGTCTGTGACCAAACAGGAAGAAGGAATGTGGCTCAACGTGTGATAAAAACTAGCAAATCTCCACATCAGCTTGCACTTTTAAAACAGGGGAACTTAATTGTTGGCTTCCTGTGTCATGCCAGGAGTTTAGCTTGGATCTGAACAGATTTCTAATGCAACAGGCTGTGTTTCACGTACAGAAGAGTTATGATTCAAGGGAGATGAGATCTGGAAAGGGAATTTCTTTTTCCTGTTTGCATTAATGAGATAATTGATCAGGAAGCTAATAGTTGCCAAACGGCTTTTTTTTTTTTTTTTTTTTTTTTTTTTTTTTTTTTTTTTTGAGGTGACCTGTCTAGCGGTGTTCTTCCTGGAACCGCCAGCATGTGTCACTATGGACATGAATGTGGAGACACATGGGCATATGCGTTCAGAAACACTGGCACATGCTGGCTTTAAACATCTGTGATGGGCTTGTGGCTGCAGAGCAGAGACCTCTGTGAAGGAGATGACTGCTTAGAAGGGCAGTGCATTTGTGTGTCAGTGGGATTCGTGTCCTAAAATAGGTGTAATTTTTAAGGCATGGTTCTGAGTTGAAGCCCATTGTGCTATTGTGGATTGGGGTGAGGGAGTGGGGGGAAGTTAAAACTCACTTTGTTTTCAATGGTAACAGGATTCAAGGTTTGGAAGAACAAGATTTTCTGGTATATTTTCCTAGTGTCAGGACAAAAAATTACTGGATTACTAAAGAATTTTTTTTTCAAGTTTTTCCCCTCTTTCTTTGCAATTATGAGTGTACATAGTTCCCAAATGGGTTAGCAGTTTATTTGTAACAAAACAAAGAGGAGTTTTACACTTTCACAGCAGCCTTTTTATTTTGTTGTGAGCAATCGGAGGAATAACAAGGAGGAAAACACTTGTGTCTAAATGGTGGTTGAAGTCACTCAGTGTCCCTCAGGAAGTCTTTAATGCCCTACAGGACTGGAGATGATTTTCCCTGCTACTGCATAAGATGACTACTGATTTTCTTATACTAAGTGGGGTCCTTACTGAGCAGAGAGATTTTAATTTTTGAACTTGCATTTAGAAATAGAGAAATTTCCTTCCTTGATCAGACCACTGGGTCCACTTAGTAATTTTTGTTCTGCTCTTAGAACTCACACTTTGGGAACACTGCTGCAATGTGTGCCTCTTAATGTATGTATTTGCAGTGTGTGTGTTGCCTTGAAATTTGGTTTGTCTGTGTGGGTTTTTCCTTATTCCAGCTAAAGCCTTAATCCTAGACAGAAAAGATTTTGTGAGAATGATGCAAATGACTTTAAATGATCTTTGGTCTTACTCTGGAAGCTCCAACTTGTGATCCTTTGCCTCTCGGTTTCTTCAGATAGCAAATCTTTTCTTGTATCATATACATATTTACAACACTTTAGTGTGTTGCCTTTTTGATAGACCACTGTCATGCATAGTTTGGCTTTTCTCCCTGTAAAGACCTTGGAATTCTTTTGGAAAAGACAGGGACCTATCAGAAACCAATTCTTAGATACTGAAATATTGTTTAACCACTGAGGAAGCTGGATGTGACTTTGTGAATACGCATACAAAGCCCTGACTCTGTCCGAGCTGGCCTTTTCCTTCCGGCTGGAGGAGCAGGTAACAACCGGCCCTGTGGCCACCCTGTGGAGCAGCCCAGGTGCCACCGCTGTTGGCGCCACTGGCCTGGGGGAAGATGAGATGGCCCCAAGGAACAGCTCTGAGTCTGGGTCCACCTTGGATCAGACCAAGGGGTGGGGGGAGGCATCCATCAGCTGTTCCTGAGCATGCCCCCCCATCAGCTCAGCTCTGAGAGCCCAGTGGCTGCCGCACAGCAGAGATCACGTGAACACCTGCAGGCCCTGGGCGAGATGTTAACTTTTTCCTTACACAGATCAAGCCTTCAGAGCACTAATCCTTCTCTGAGTGAGAGAATTGAGAGAGTGATTGAGACCTAAGGAGATACAGCATGAAACTGAAGTCAGAGACACAGAGTAAAGTCCTAGGTTGGAGGATTGAGGAGTTGCCTATTTTGGACTGGACTTCTCTTATAATGCCATGGAGAATGGACTAAACTTTTCCTATAACATACAGAATGCTTTTTAAGGGATGCAAAGATTTAATCATAACTGTGGACTGATATAACTGTGATCCAATGGAGAATTTTGACTAGAGGAAGAGAAAGTGATATGAAGCCCTTTGTTCCTAGGGAAAAAGGAGATCTCTGTTTTCTTGAGATGAAGATGGTTTTAGAGATAGATGAAGAGCATCTTTAAACGGTACCCTAAAAAGAAGCTGATAAGCCGCAGGAAAAGCTGTATATGGACCTATCAGCTTCTTTGTAGGTTGGATTTCACAGTTTGCAGAGTTTTTTTTTTTTCCGGGCGGCTGCAGATTTGTGACATGGGAGCCACAAGAGGACTGTGTTCTTGTGGCGATATCTCCATGGGAGTTCTAAGAGAGACTCCTCTCTCAAATAACTGATGAAAGTTGTTTTTTTTTAATGGTGAAACTGACTGAAAATCACAAGTTTTGTCTCTTTATGTTGTTAGTGGGAAAGTGAACTGTTTGTGGGGAGGAGAAGTGTTTTGAAAAGTTTGATTTTGATTTTCATTCTTTTCTTTTAGCGTTTGTTAATAAATCTATCTTCATGCTCTTCAAGTTTGGGCCTGCTTGCCTTTTTCTCCTGAACCTATCTGACAGCAGAAAAGACACTCGAACCACCACAGGATAGTGCATTGGCCAGGAAATCAAAATTGGCGAATGTGAAACCATTACATGAAATAGTGTTTCTGCCTGGTTTTGAACTTAAACTAGTACAGTCACTATCTTCTATCAAAGATGTAAAGCTTTTACATAAGCTTAAACCAATCAGAAGTCCTAACGCTGTTCTGTATTTTAGAAGGAAATTATGAGCGTTGCATGTTGAGCTGCCAACAGGTAATAGACGATTAAAGGTGGATGATGGGAAAATTATACATACAGTTAAAGCAGAATACTCTCTTCAGTTTCTAGGCAGAAAGTCAGTTTTGACTGCTTAATTAGATGTAGCATCAATTTTCAATATAGGGGTTTAGCATCTGATTGGCTATTCTAGCAAATTCTCCCTTGTATAATTGGCTTTTCAAAGGTACTTGTGTTTCTAGGCCATATAAAACAGTAAGCAGTTACTTTCTAAAGGTAGTTTTAGTCTGGCACTGTCCAGTCAAGATAATTTAGATTATACTCCTTATACAGTTCCTGATTTAGAAATAATGTTAGCCATTTGAAATTTGCTGTTACTTGGACTTTTTTTTTTGTGCTTGTGTACTTGACTTCAGCAGATTTAGGTGCTGGATTCTAAAGCTTTTTAGGTGTCTGATGCTCCTTGGTTGTCATGAGTGCTAGCAACAGAATGCCACTGTAATCTGGGTCTAGTTAGCTGCAGGGACTTCTTTTTCTGGAAATGTGATTTGCAAAGTAATTGTAGAAGTGTAGCTTGTGGGAAGATACAATTATGAATAGAAAATAGGAGGAAATCTTCAAAAATGTTAGTGTTGCTGTATGTGAACATCTGCCAGCACTTTCTAGCCAACAGCAGATATTATGTCAAAATATGTTGAGAGGAAAATTACTCCTCTGCTGGTCAGAGCAGCAGAACAGAAGTCAGAGTATCTATGTCACAAATGTCTCTCTGTTGGCAACTGTTTACGTAAGTCAGTGAAATTTTCAACACCTTTGTTCTTCCTTTTGCAAAACAGGGATGACACTTGGGTAAAGCCCAAACCAGATGGGTGGACTGAAGTGTAAGTAACAGAGTTAAAGAAGGCTTTTGGAGACATACGCATTTTCATTTTTATAGTTCTTTTTTGTAAGTATACCACATTGGTGTGATTTGAGGAGATAGGTGAAGATGAAAGTCCAATGTAGCTATTTTCCTGTGCAAATATGGAACTGATACTGCTTCAAGAGGACTTGTTGCATATGTAATTGCAGGGGAGTTTGTAGAAGTAGATAAAACCACAACAGCAGAGGCTGAAGGATGATGAGGGTTTTGGATGACTGACTCAATTCTATGCTAGGCGGTATAACATTAAGCTCATTCAAGTCCCAGTGAAGCCAGATATTTCAATTGGCAGTAGGAAATGGCATTCTGAGGTGTGGCAATCTAAAGAAGGGCTGAAAGAGTAACTTGGTCTCCTGGCATTTCACTAGGCAGTAACATTTTGTCACCTTCCCTTTAAATTCTGTATTATATGTATTTTATTGATAGAATATTTTGATAGCCTTTCTGGGTCTCTCTTATTGAGAGCAGTTACTATTCATCAGATGTATTTGTCCAAAGTGTGTGTGTGTAGTAATGGAGACCCCTTCCAACTGCCTCCAGCACCAGTGGAGAGTAGGAGGTACACTGTACAAGGGATGAGAGGCTACAAAAATGAAAGCCAGGCGACGTGTAAGGACAGTATATGCCCATCAAAAGGTGTATATTCTCCTCAAAGGAAGGCTAAAAGGTGGACAGAAGAGTGTAGTCAAATGGTTACTAACATAGAAATATGCATTTAAGGAAAAGATAAAAAGAACATGTCAGTCATGAAAATGTGAGAGCTTATGTATCTGAATGCAGAATTTGAAATTTATTCAGAGGAAGGATAATTTTAGAGGCAAAATATGGTATATTGTGGTGGGGATCAAGATGTGCTATAAAGCACCAGAAAATAATTTAATCTGTCAGTAGGATGAATGAAAGGACTAAGTGGTACTGTTCTTTGAATTGGTGCTGGCTGGCACAAAATGCTGCAGAAAAAAAGACCCTAAAATAGGCTTCTTGGTATAAGTGCTGTGTTACCTGTTGTTGTATGACTGGATCATTAGTGTGTTATTTTAAAATACTAGCGAGACAATATTACTCTGTTATATCCCTTTGGAAAGTTCACTCTATTTTGTCTCATGGTGTCATCTCTGGACACTTACTAAATAAAGAAGCTAAAAATAAAGCTTTAAAAGCAGAGATGAGTAAACTTTTTGTCACAGAAATAGGATTTGCATTGCCTATGCACTTCACACACACTGCTTTTTCCTTGCCACCTGTCATTGAAACTATGGACAGATGCTTTCTCCAGGTTCCAGCTGAGCCTGCTGAAAATATTACCGTTCCCAGCTGCTCATCAGTGCCCGGAAGCTTGAGGTTACTGTCCCCACAGCTCTTCCAAAGCAAGAGATTATCTGAGTGTGCCCATGTCTGCTGATGGCAAAATCAGCCAGCATCAGGAGCAAACCTGGCTGACTGCAGTGACATGGATTAGAGAGTCCCGTAAAATCCCCTTTCTCCAGCTGTATCCGTCTCCCAGAGGAGTGGTAACAGACAGCTGGGAATGAGGATGTTAATGTTGCCAACTAGCTTAGCTGACTGCAGAGTGAATACCTATCTGCAGCTTCGTTTTTTGTCTTGCATGTAAACTGGTTTCTCTCAGAAGCACTGAATCCTCAAAATGTGGGACCTCCATCATAGGGTTCATCTGTAGATAATGAAAGTTTTAATCAAAATTTAATTTCAGTAGGCACTGGCATGTTTTTTGATGTTAGAAATGCCTAATGTAACCAATTGGTCTATGACAATCTGGTAGCCAGAAAGGTTTTGGTGTGTCTGGAATAACAGCATAAGCTTTCCCTTTGCTGCCTTCCACTTCTGGAACTTTCTAAAGCTGCCTCTGCACCTGTGCAAACAGTAACCATTGTGGTAGGGCACTGCCAGGATTGTGATTAATGCTGCTGGGGAGCCAGGCTGGGTGCTGAAGGACAGCAGGAGAGCCCTGAAAAGCTGGGCTGCTTTTGTTGATCTAGCTGCTCCTCTGAGACATACCTTTGCTCCAGAAGAACTTAATATTCAGCAGCCTCTTCTGGGAAGGAGGAGTAGTTGTAGCAAGAGGAGGTATTTGTGAAGTATCTGCTGCTTGGAGATCCCACCCAAAAAAGGAGGTAGTGTGTGGGGATCCTGCATCAATCTTCCATCCTAAACCATGAATTTTAATGCATGGAGAACTATGACGCACTTACCCCTACTGAACATTCATGAATGTGCCCAGAACTGGAGATTGTGTTGCTTGCTAACTGGTTGTGCTGGGTTATCTGTAAAATAAAGGAGAAAAAATTACAGAATAAAGACTTAAATATCATGAGCTTCTGATTCATGCTTGTACAGTAGAGAGTAGGGCTGAGAAATGGAAAGTGAATGGGAACCTAATGTACAGCAGATACAGAAACTGAGAGAAGAAAAGCTGATAATCCCTGAATGTAGTCATTAGTGCAGGGTTGATACAAAATAATGTTAAGGAATGACATAAAACATGGCCTGTGGCATTTGGGGATTGCAACTGTCTTATGCTGAAAGTTTCTAATAAATATTGTTGCTGAGAGTGTGTATGAGGCATTACTATCATAGAAGTATAAATGTTAAGCAACAAAGTTGTTTTACGTTCAGCTCTAAAAATTGTCATTATTCATCCCAAGGAAAGGTAATTTACACAAAGTGTTATTTTGTTGTTGTTTTGTTTTTTTCTTTTGATTTTTTGCAGTGGGCTTTTTCTCGGGAGGGAAAGTAATAATCTCAGAGATTTAAATATTCCCTTTAAAGCCTTTAGGGTTGCTTTTTTTGGTTGCTGTTTGTTTGGGTTTTTGTTATTGTTTTGTTGGGGTTTTGTTTGTTTGGTTTTGGTCGTCCCCCCCCCCCCCCCCCCCCCCCTCCCCCCCCCCCCCCCCCCCCCCCTCCCCCCCCCCCCCCCCCCCCCCCTCCCCCCCCCCCCCCCCCCCCCCCTTTTTTTTTTTCCTTACATCTCTTTCCATATGTCTTGATATGGGCTCTTGTCACCTTTCAATCTGTTAAATTCCAGCATTACTTTGGTGGCTTTGCCTGGGCTTAGTAGGACAGCTAATATCTCCAGTCTCTGATACTTCAGCCTTTGAAGTGAATTAATACCTGCATTTATTTATCAGCAGGGTGTGACTCCATTTAAAGCAATGTTGTGTTTTACTGTGTTCTTGTGGACTTGAGCCTGTGCTTTTCACAGCCAGGTTGTGTCTGATACCTGCAATAAATTCAAGTCCCTGGTGGTCTGCTCTCTACTGGGACAATGATGAATCTCTAAATTTTTTTTCAATGAGTGTCTGGCTGTTCAGGTTAATGCGAATAACCGTATATTTATGTATTCACTATTGTCCCAAACGATTCATACTGATTAATGGCAGACAGAATTGCATTTGATTCTTCCAGCCATTACAATGAGGCCTCTTCTAGAACACTGCAAGTACAACATCCTTGTTGAGGCTTGTATTATCTCAGGGCTCAACCTGGCATTTTTGTTGGAAAGCTGAAGATGAGTATGATGTACAGCTCTAAGGCATGTATGAAAGGGGAGTACATTAAGACGGTGTCAGTGTGGGGATGTGGGGCAGAGCCTTGCTTGGTGCTGTGAGAAGGGGCCTGATGGTTGGAGGAGTGAGGCCGAAGAGCTTCGCTCCGTGTTGATGTCCCCGTCAAGAGCAGGCAGGTGCAGATGGCTGCTCACCTGGTAGCCTCTCCTGGCAATGTGGCAGGGGGCAATGGTGTTGGCCGAAGCTAAAAGCTGTGATGTTGACAGCAGGACAGCATCTGTCCTGTGTGCCAGAGAACCCACCACATGCAGCACATGTGCACTGAGAGAGAGGACAGTGACCCTTTTAGGTAGCTGTCAAGTGCATCTTTCGGTATTGCTGGGGAGGGTTGCATTAGCAAGAGGAAGTGACGGGGGAAATGAGGTCTTGCTACCCTTATGTAATTACTTTTGCTGTGGCATAGTTCTGTAGTCACAAAGTGTGCCTGAGACTTGCTGGGTTTATCTTTTTTTATGGTTTCTTCTCCCACTGCATCATGGCTCATTCTCCAGTGAGATGTCATAAAGGACAGCAGCATTTCCTACAAATCCCTTGTAGATCAATTGTAGTGTCTGTTTTTCCCCTACTTTTTGCTTATAAGATGTGGGAAATAGGTTTTCCACTCTCCCCCTCCTCCCCAGCTTATGTTCTTCTAGTCTGTATCCTCCAGGGTATACAGGTGCTGCCTTGGAAAAATAACTTCAAGTATGGTTAACTTCACAGTTTCCACTGAGTCTTAAGGGAGGTACAGCACTGAGTTCATAAGTTATTTAAAACCGCTGGATAAGGGCTGGAAATTTTATATAGCTGTCATGGAAATCTGTACTTCTTTGTAGCGACTCTTCCCTGTATTTTGTCCCATTTGGTTTTGTGCCAAGGTGCAGATCCACTGAACAGCTGTATTCTCCTACCTGTATTGCTAAGGTACAGCTGAATAAGGGGTGAAAAAGGATTTTTCACTGTTTTTTTTTTCCTGTCCATCTGTTTTGGCTAAATTCCTCTATATTTTGTCTCAATGTTTAAGAAATGGTATTTTTTTCCATCTTGGCATTTTCCAAATGATTTCCTCTTGGGAAAACCTGAGGAGAAATATAAGAAAGGATGCTTTTGTTTTTAATTTTTTTTTTTCCCACCTGGACATGTTTTCCACAATAAACACCTACTATGAATACTCACTTAGGTATTTCAGATAGAAAAAAAAATTCTGTAGCCATTTTCAACATGGAAGAATTTTACAGAAAAAAATTATTCTTGTTTGTTAACATTTCATTTGCTTTTCTTTTTTGGTGCATGCTTTGTTTTTGGGTGTGTGTCTGATGCCGATGACTTCAGAGACACGCCTGACTTTTAGCTGGAGTCATCTCATGAGCTGCTGCTCGCAGCTCTGGGTTGTTGCAATAGGCATGGTCTATAAGACCACAAGACTGAAAGACACTTCTGAAGACACAATGTTCAAAAGGCTTTTAGCAGATTAACATATTTGCTGCAGCACCAACATCACTATGATAGACTGTAATGTTTCCAAGGGAGCCATTACAATCAATATTGCTAGCGATCCATAACTGAGAACTCTTTTAGCAGAATTTGAGTGGCTATTTCCTTCTCTGAAAACATGGAGTATAATAAGAAAAAGACCTCCAATTGTAGAGTTAGAGCAATGTTTATACTCTGTTAGAGCAATGTTTATACAATTTCCCCAGCATAAATGCTTATTTAAGTATAATTAGATGGTGGTAACATCCAGAGTGTTTATGCTAAAAGAGAAGATGATATGTACCAGCCTTGATACTGTCTGGAAGTCCATCAGCCTCTAGATATAGCTCTGCAATGATCCAGAAGGATTCTGAAGGTTCTTTTCTAGTTTTGAGGTCAATAATCTGTGTTTTAATAGCTCCCTAAGCATGCATTTGCATATTGTGCCCCAGCTGTTCCAAAGGCACTCTTAAGATTTTCTGTAATATTAAGTAATATGCCTTGAACTTGAAATAGTCCCTAGGTTTGCTCAGCTCTCGTTCAAGGAGGAGGGCAGACTTGAGGAAAACCTTGGGTTTCCTGTTCAGTGTTGCTCTTATTAAGAATCCCTGCACACACCATTAGCATAAGGAAGCATATGGTAGTAAGAGATCTGGGAGGTTGAATTTTTTTAAAAAATTGTGTCTGGGTTATTGCATTCACTCTGTGTTTCTGCATTTAAGAAAAATATCAATGAATTGCAGGGACTGAAGAGAAAAACAGCAAACCTGATTATACAGTAACAAAAGGACTGGCTCAGTAAGAAAGCTTTTGAAAGAACCTGAGCATGTACAGCTTGTCCAAGAAAAGAAAAAAGTGTTGTATGATAAGTGTCTAGTATTAGAAGACTCTTAGAGGTTTAAAATGAAGGAATTATTTATTATTTGAAGAGCTAGAGGTAAAAGTAATGTAATGATACTGCAAATGGAAAGGATTTAAGATAAAAGGAGACTTTCACAGTGAACTAGTATAGATTTTGGAATAGCTGCTGAAAAGAAGTGGTGGAAATCTCCATATTTTTGATTTTTTTTTTTAGAAGATAGCATGAAATAAAATATCTAGGAATCATTAGCTATGTTGTAGTCATTGTAGATAGTCATTCAGGTAATAGGCTAAGGAATGGGTGGATGATCCTTTAAGTCTTTCTGTACTCTGAAAAACTCTCCCTATACTAGATCAATTTCACCAACACCTCTGCTTTCCAAAGACACAAAGTAGCATCAAACACCTGGTACACAATTAGCAAACAAGTGCCTTTGTATTCTCCCAAAACTTGTTCTTTGGTGCACTTACATATATTTTGATGATGTCTGGCTAAACTAAGCCTACAAGAGCAAATTAGAGCCTGGAAACATTTTATAATTTTAACTCGTCCAAGCTTATAAATTGGGCATGAATTTAAACTGTAGCTGATTCATCAGGGCTAGTGGGCACATTCACAGAAGCATGGACTCCATTAATACCTTACATAAGAAAGAATTTCTGGAGAATCTGAAATCTGGTCTTTCCTAGCTTTCTTGAAATCCCTGGTAATAGTTGGTTCAAGTCTTCCATGTATTTCCTACCTGTCTGCCCTGCTCACAGCTGAGTTGTGTATATGGTATTTGATTTCTCTCCTCTTTGGTGTTCCTAATTGAAAACCTTCTATTTTCTTTTTCTTTTCTTTTGCACAACCAGTTAGTAAACAGCATCAAAACAGATATCCTGTGAGTAGAGATTTTTCCAAGTATGCCAGTATGGTTGGTGGCATTGGTGTCCTACTTCTATCCTCAGGTGTGCTCTCTCTGCCACTTCCTGTTTCTGCTAGTGCTTGAATTCGGTTTACAGTTCAGTCTCCTGCCTTCTCCCCCCATCTGCTGCTGTTTGCTCAGCCTGCTGCTGGAGACCTGTGCCTAACAACAGAGGAGTTGGATGTGTCTGTATTCAGTTACAATTTTTTCCAGTGGTGGTCTCCCTCTCCCTGCCCTGCTCTATTTTTGCTGTTAGGATACAGGTTTAAGTTTTCTGGCACTTTCTATCTGTGTCAGTGACTGTTGGCCATTCTCTTGTGTCAGAAGTTAACCTTGCATGCAGACTACATGGTTGTGGTCATCTGCAAAATGATCTCATAGGAATGCTTTCTTAGGCTCACCACTGTGCTGTGTGGAAAGAAATCAGCACTTAAATTCGTAACACATAGAGTTTTGGTTAGCTGGAGGCAGTTAACCCTATTGTGGGCAAAAAACAGTTATACCCTGGAAAGCCAGAGATGAAGGAAAACTAGGGTGAGAGAGCCAAGTCACTACCAAGAGGGAGAAACAGATTCTTCATGGAGAAAAAAGGTAAACCTTCTAGGTCATCCACAAATGATTACAGTTGGGCTAGATGATTTCAAGAGGTCCTTTCCAGCCTAAATGAATCTGTGAAACACAGGCTGTAGGAGTTAGCTCCTCAGGAGCAGCATACTCGTCACAACGACAGGAGGTTTTGAGAGAGAATGACTGAGCAGAGAGCATGAGTAAGCCTTACTGAGACTTGCACAGTGAGAACCAAGTGAGGGGGAGATGTGGTGTGTTGCTGAGCGGGTATTGGATTGCCTACACCAAGCATGATCCTAATTCAGAGGTGCCATGGTGGGTGCTGATCTTATACGGTCTGTCATTGTATGATAGTTCTCCACTGCAATATGATATATTTGAGAATTTGAGTTTTGTCTTATCTTCAGAGAGAAGGGTAGGGCGTATAATGCAGCTTCATCTAAATCTAGCATAATCTGCTTGTATGATTTATTATTGCCATTAAGTTTGTACTTTATTGTTTTTAATTGATCAGTCTTTGTTTACCTTTGGTAGCCTGCCTTTTCATTTTGAAAAGGCTGGCAACACTATCTCTTCCTCCTGTCCTCCCCTTTTGCTGTGAATTGAATAACTGTTAAAATTCTGCCCATGCTATACAATGAGGGACTGAAAATAAAATCAGTCTTTCTGCAGTTCTCATGTGTGTCGTGCCCTTATTACAGTATTAGTAGGGCTGGAAGACGATGCATGGTTTTTCTTCTGCTCTTCAGTGTCCCAGTGTTAACAGCATTTCTTGGTGTGATTTTTCTGTTTGTTGTTAGGTCAGTTTGACACAAAGTCCTCATGTGACAGTATGCGACCAAGCATAACTGGGTGCATATGCCACAGATGGCAGCTGCAAGGAAAACAAGGCAGGCTTGATTTTCTCCACAGATTTCAAGGTGTCCTCAAAGCAGCTTCTAGAAAGTTTTTTTTTGGTGCCTAAAGGGAGTTCATGCTTATATACACGTGTATATTTATAAAGTATAGTAGCTGTAACATTTTAAATATAGCTGGAACCTCCACTGAAATGAAGAAACAAAAGAAATCCCACTGTTTGCTGCATCAGTGTCCTTGTTCAAACATAGTAGGCTTTACAGCAGTATTGACTGTTGAAAACCTAAACAACATAATTCTAAGTAGCAGCACGTGATTCTACCTATGAGGGAGCACATACAAAATATCTTCAAAACTTAAAAAGGATTTAAGAATAGTGTTGGAGTATAGGCTAGGAAAAAATGGTAATCCAAAAAGCTATTGCATTGTATAATTGATAACCTGGAACCTATATATCACCTGAAAGCATTACAGTAATAAATACATGGTGCAGAGTATGCCATGCAATTTTTATTTCCACACATTTTTAATTCCTAGGAGTGGAATTTCAGTAACAAGAACAGAAGTCTTTTATCTTCATTATTTTGCTGTCATGTAATAGGTCCCCACTGAGTAGCACCCTCTCTCCTGGTGATAGCATCTAGCATGATGACAGTTGCTCTGAAAGGGATGGTATTTCTGGTGTACAAGGCACAGAAGTATTCTGTATTGTGTATACCTTTAAAAATTCCTGACAGTACTTCTGTATGCGTGGTGCTTCCCTGTGTGTTCTATACATTTCTAAAATTCCTTTCAGAAATGTTCAGGGGAGCACATTCTCATTTTCTGTGGCAGTTTGGTAGGAGTTGTTTTATTAACAATCTATTGTGGCAGGATCTGTATCGCTTGTTCGCAAAGCAGCTGCTTCAGCCTCCTGGGCTGAGAATACAGGCTTCCAATCTGGGGTCCAACATGTTCAAAGTTCAGGTTTGCCTGCGATTAAGTTTATTATCCTGTCATTTACAAAAGGTTTGAAAAATTGTCAGAAACATGCTATTTTAGATACAGTCACAAAACCCTTTTCTATAACTATTTATCTTTTATTTACTTTTTGCCTACTGAGTCCCAAAGTCATGAAATCCTTGTTTGTGCACCTGACATCTTTGGAAGAGCACGCCTGACTTTTTGCAGTGCGGCTGGGCTGCTTTACATTACAGGAAATGATTCCCACTTGTGATCCTGGTGCAAATTCCCTCTTTGCTGAAGGGACAACAGCCCAAGGAAACATGAAAGATGTCTAAGTGTCTTAACCTTATGGTCTGGCAGATTAAGACTGAGATTGAGACAGCTGTGGTTCCGAATCTATTGCAGAACGATTCAGTCACATCTGACTTGCCGTGGTTTCTAGAAGCAGCTGGTGGGTATATAAACTCAGAGGCTTAACCCAGCCACTAGTATAATCACCCCCAAACTTTTGTGTCATCTCTTGCAGAATGCTTCTATGTAGCAGTGCGTAGCTACAAAGTTCATTGTGCCCGGGAAGGTACAGCTGCTGTACCTTCCTGGCAGGGAAACAGAGGAGACAAGCCTCTGTTAAGCTCGAGAATCCATTTATTTCCCCCAGGGCTGGGGAGGGGGAGGAAGATGAAGAGGAGGGCAAAGGCAGGGTCGTGGGATCTTATGAGGCATTCTAGGGATGGAGTTTAGAGTTTGGGTTAAGGAAGGAGTCACCAGCAACACAAGAAGGGCAACACCAAATCCCTGCCTCCCCAGAACAGAAGGACTCTACGCTTCTAGGCAGATTTCAGTGGTGTTATTTTCAGTTCACAGGGAATATATATTATATTACAGCTGTTGTTTTCCAGTCATGGATTTGCAAAGTCTATCCTGGTTGTCCTGATTCAAGCCTCATTGTCCAGGCTCTCAGTACCTTTCCCTCCTCTTGTCCCGCAGTGGATTTGTGTTCTAAGCTGTGTCAAAATGACTTTAAACATCAAAGTATGTAGCATATAGGTGAGCCAGAGTTTTGGCCAGAAGTGGTATGATTACCGTTTTTAAGGATGTAAGTGTGAACAGCCAATATAATTGGGGAAAATGTGTTCAGAAACAGGTATTCTAGTCTTTTGTGTCAGTCCATTGTGACTTGTGGGACTTTGGTGTGTCATCCAGCAAGGGCTTTCCTCCAGCTCAAACCATATGCAAAGTCGTAGCTGACATTCGGAACGGAGGAAGCTACAAAGCAAAGGCAGTTGGAACCTCCCCAAATGCTGCAAGAACAAACTGTGACATTTTCCTCCCCTTGTTTTTATTTGATTTAATGGTTTGGCTTCAAGTCAGTTTTTGTTTCGATTGTTTAGTTCCAGCTGAAGAGCATTTTGCCCTCTTCCTTTTCTCCTTCTCATCCACTGCATTTCTATCTGCATGCATCCTTGCTGAAGCATTTCTGTAGTGGAAATAAGAAGGCAGACACACCACACCATGGGGGTGTCAAAACTGCATGGGCAGTTTGTGGGCTATGTCCCTAAGCCATCTGTGAGATATCCCAAGATCCTGATCATGCTACTTGGGAAATTAATTTTTAGAGTCCTTGTTCCTGGCATTTGTGAGTGTTTGTTCTGAGGAGACCAGGTTGGATCCAGTTTATGGGGGATGCTTGGGTGCATAGAGGTGTGGATATACCTGGTTGTATCCTGTTATGTGTTTTGATTGTAGTCCCAGAGTTCACCCAGGCTTGGGAACTGAGCAGTGCTCCTGGGCCCTGT